>JAUMGZ010185860.1:0-13614 GCA_032359645.1 Pododesmus macrochisma
ATACTGATGTCAAAAGGGAAAATTATGTGTGAAAAATAGGGAGACTCCCTCCTAAATAGGGAGAGTTGGCAACTATGTGTGAATAAGAATAAACTGCTTTCATTATAAAGACCCCAAACCAGTCGGCATTAATTTACAGGAAACTTTATCATTAAATTCAGTAATTAAAGTACTTTTGATTAATACTTACAATAAAATCTCCAATAAAAGTGAAGAGTATAACAAGAAGAAAGAAAACAGCACCAACACTGAAGCTGACATACCAGGAAGCTTCTCTGTAAAAAAAAAACGTTATAAGTGAACAACTTCTGAACCATAGGTTATTTAGCTTGGGTTTGTAAATGACACATGGACCAAGTTAATTATATTTAAGCTTAGGTTTAACATAACCAAAAGATTATTAGAAAAATTTAAAGTATGATAATGTCGGCATTACCAACTGCTTATAATTTAAAGTTTAAGAATGTCCGCTACTGGGAATGAAAGTCTTACAGATTTGCTGATTTTCATTATATAATTCAATTAACATAAATGCTTTTCATTTATGCAAAAATAATTATAGGTCAATAATCTCGTTTTTGAGATATAAGCGATTTAAATTTTGTCAGGAAAAGAACACCTCTAGATTTTTCATAAGTAAGACATGGAAAAAATTAATTTTAGGGGCCACAAATAATAGGGAAAGAGTCTTACAGATTTTTAAATATTTTGGTAGATGGGTATATAAGGTGTATATTTTAAGAATATTATCAAAAATATAGGGGTCAATGGGTAAAAAACTCTAATGTATTATTATGGAAAATGCAAGAGGAGTTACACAAAAACTAGGTAAATACAGAAATGTGAGTAGTGTGCATCCTTAACATGCTTAAGGAAGGCTGGAAGTTACTGGCACAGTATTTTCAAATATTTTTGTTTTTCAAATATAATTTTTACAGGATTTTAAAAACATCACAAAAATTCACTTAACTTAACACTAATCTCAACAAGGGCAGTTTTCAGGTGATAGACCAATAGCCCCCTCCCCCCACTATACTTATACTTTGGCAAACAAGTCATACTGACATCATTTTAGTATGTCATCATTTATGTGAAAACTCTATGGACAGTCAAGGGAGATAACCCAAGGTTTATTAATACTTCAATGTATGAATCTCAATCAATGAAAAATGCTGCTACTAAAGTGCTATATTTGCAACTTTTATTAATGACCTCTCAATTTCGAATATATCCCAGAACTAACTTTTCTGCCAATATTAAAACAGAGACAAAGAATAAATATGTGTTTTGTTCCATATTTACAAACCTGGTTGAGACAATAGCTTGTACGACTTGAACACCTAAGAATAAGCAGGCAATACACAGAAGACCCAGTCTAAACACTGGGTCTGGCCTCTTGATAAAGTCACGTTCCAATCCATTCTTGAACCACAATAACACTGAATTAAAATCTCCAGACTTCCATGAACTAGAAAATAGAAGCATTAATTTTAAATAAAAAGCACTGATCTCAATATCTATGAATTTCTGATTCCCAACAATAACAATAAGTGATTCATTTAAATATCTATTTATTTATTAAGTCATTCGCGCTGAGTTTCATTGGTAGATTGATACTGTAGTATGTAGTAGATTCAAGCACTACTTATCATCTTGACATGCAATTTATTAATCAATTTACAAAAACAAATCAAATCATGTTTGATTAGATCATTTGTTCTGATGAGTTACCTCCTCTTGCCAAGATCTTTAGATTTGCGAGCGAGTTCTGCATTTACCTCCCCTTGAAATTGTTGACTCATGACAACCACACTGAAACGTAAATATTATAACTTAAACCAAAGATGTGATTAACACAATAAATTTGTGTCTTGTGTAATTATGAACCAATTCAGAACATATTACAGCCATTTACCTCTCAAATACCTGAATATACCCTGAGGAAGATTTAAAATTCCACAAAAAATGGGGATGGGGCATGGGTTGTGTTTGTTTTGACCGTTTCATCGAGTTAACTAAAGTTGTAAGATTCCACTCTGTATTTGATGCGTAAACTTTCTCATAATAAGGTACTTCAATTTTTGCACAATATGAAGATTAATTACGACAAAACCTGTCATATCACATAACTGTCATGACAGATTGTGTTGCTGTCGCATGTTATTTGCGGTAACTTGTTTCTCAAGCTTACTATTATTAATATGGCAATGAAAATGGCACAATGATTTTGTGGTAACATTAACTGTTTATTATGGGGTTAGAAGAATTGTGTTGTGTGATTCTAAATGTCTGTGACATAAATATGATAATGCATACTTAACAAGCTTTCTTAGACTTGCTAAGTCCAGTAAAAATAAACTAATTCTTCTTTATGAAAGGAGTAAATTTAGATGTTTCCATTATCATAATGTCATGTTTTATATATAATGTGTATAGCAGAGACAAATCCCACACCAACATCTATTATTGCATATACTTCATGAACCCAGTCACCAGCATGGTGGCTCAGAGGTTGAGCATTCACTTCATGCTGGTAGGCTGATGTAACAATCCTGGCTGCATCAAAACCTAAGACATTTAAATTAGGCAATCTTCTCGCTCCCTGCTAAGTGCTCAGCATTTTTGGGTAGGAGAATGATTGGTTGGCTTGGTGTTAGGATAATGTGACCGAGTGAAGAATTGTGTCAATGTGTCTGCAGGGTGATATTAAAGGGAGACAGCACTATACAGTTGCCACAAGTGAGCACTGTTACAAGTAGACACCATTTCGATATGACCTATATATGAGTTGAAAGAAAGTTTTACCCCAATAAAACTAACAAAAAATCATGAAAGGAGTCACTTTGAGACACACATATATAAATGAGAAATGATGAATACCCTTCTATGAAAAATATATCATAAAAGCATGAAAATTACGAAAAAAATCATTACCTTTGATCATCAACTATGGAGTTTAGTACCAAATTGGAGTCCAGAAAGGCAAGACTCTGAAATTTACAATTTATTTACAATCATAAAATTACTACATCACATATATTTCAAACATAAACATTTTGTCACGTGAACTTTAAGTCCCTTTAACAAGGAAAGTTAATAGAAATCAACATTATAAACAAGGAACTTATGTAAAATGTTTTTAACTAATAAACATCACAATCATTCACCAAGCCTCGAAAGTTTACAAGACATTTGAAATGTGCTTTTTATACTTTTATAAAGGAAATGCTAAGAGAATTAAAATAGCATAGTTATTATGATTGATTTCATGCTGTTTTTGAAAGGTACAGGAAATCTGAGTGTAAAAAGTTCACACCACAAGATGACAATAAAAGAGGGATGATCAATGGTTTCTGCCTATTGGAGATAGAAAATGTGTTACTCAAATTTTATTTCCCTAAAAAACTGGGTTTTTGCCAAGTTTTGGACAACACTATCTCATTGAATTTGCAATTAAATATTCTCATCCCAAATGAAAAGTTGTGATCAATGTTTTCTTCCCATTTACTCAGTATTTAATCAAATACCCTGACAAACAGATTAATTTACAGTACAAATTCACCACAAAAAGACATCAAGTCAAATTAATTAAATGACCTTTCCCCTTACATAGAAATAGAAAATCCTTTTTACTTAAAGATAGAGTAATGTAACTTTGCAGATTTATTCACTAAAATTATTGAATGAATTTAAAAAACTAAAAGGAAGAGATAAATTTCAAGTTCTTGAGTGAGTTTAAATAAAAAAACATTGTTCAAAAACAGATTAAAAGATATATCTTTGATGGAGCAAAAATTAAATATGGGTTAAGTCACGCAGTAGATTGGGTTAAATGCATCTTTTTTTAATCTCATTTTTCCTAAATGTTACTTTATACAGTAGAAGATTCTATTTCTATCCTGCCTAATGGACTATATATCATAAGAAAGGATCTGTGAGGGGAACAGAATCGGAACATTTTACAACTGAAAAGTACACAAAAACATTCTTAAAATTCAAGAAAGACAACTACATGTATGAAGAAATAATTTATATATACAAAAGATGACAATTATAGACCATTCACATTCCTGTCACATGTATAATCAATAATATAACATATCTACAATAAACACAATGTCATATGTTAAATTAACGTATTACTAAAATTGATAAACAAAACTTTCAATCTCTTTTGTCTTTTACTATTTAACTTTAATATTTTCTAGTTACATTTTTTCAATTTCAGTCATTTTTTTAGCTACATTTTTTCAATTTTTGTCATTTTTAAGTTATCCTTGAAACAATCTGTTAAAAGTAAGAACCTTCTTTTATGAAATTAATAACTCAAACATTATGTAAAAAATTCAGTCTTTTAACTTTTGTTATGTGTCTCACAACTCCAGACAACTACGTACATACAATAAAAATTCATGTTTTCATGTATATTCTTAAACTCTTAAATTTGCATGAATATATTAAAACCTTTATAACAACACAATCGTGATACATAAATGACGTGCACTGTTAAGAAAATTAGAACGTATATTTAAGCAGTGCATCAAACCATGTCAGCAACTTGCTTATAATAGTCCCTGCCCGATTAAGGTGCATTAATAAAGCATTGATAACACAAGCATTAAAGATGCAGTTAATACAAGTGTTGTTATATTGCTGTCGTAAGTATATCAATCAAATTAAATATTTTACAATTAAATATTTTCCAATTAAATAAAAGGGGTTTACTGCAGCTTGAACTACCTGTCTTAGACTCACTGCAGTCAACTAGCGGCAAAAGGAAGATGATTTAGTCTAAACATTGCTTACTTCATTCCAATCTTACATGCTAATATATTATCACTACTTTACTTTTCTATATGCATGTCTTCAAGACATTTTACTAAGAAACAAAATAGTATGATTTCTGCCTACTTAAAGAAATTTAAATAATCAAATTCTAAAAAAAATCATTTGAAAATTCTGAGTACTATTCACTTAATTAAGCCATACTCAAAAACCAAAGCTTAAATGAATTAAATGGTAACAAAAATATCTATAAATTGATTAAAAAAATATTTTCTGCTCATACCAACTCCAAAACATTTAGCCATCATCTGATTCCATTAGTTACTACTCAGTATGGGACAATTTTAAACACAGAATTAAATGGCATGAGTAACATTAAATGTCTTCTACAATTGTCATGTAATATGAGAGCTGTCAGGGAAGTTGACGGAATTGTCAGGAATTGTACCGGTAGATATGGAACACAAATTTTCCTCCAATCAGATTTCATACGCCTCATTTTAAAAATATTACAGTTTTTACTAATGGATTGGAAGAAAATGATAAATATCTATATTTACCCTGGTAATGGATTTGTTGATTAAACAAGAGAAATAAGATATAACAAAATATCTTACAAATATAGCTAGGGGGCACAACATATGGAAGGTCAAAATGAGCCTGACTTCCCGCAAAGGACAGTGACACGTTTAAAGATGCCTGAATTTAGTCAATGTCAGAACAAACAATTTACAGTATGAATCATTTCTCAAGTAAATGATAATATGGTTTCTATCAAAGGCCAGTAAGGGCTCGGTGATGAGGAAACGAATGACTGCCATCTGATCAAAGTTCTATCGCATGCATACTTAAATTGTACAAAGAAATAATATGGCATGAACTGAACACACATATCTACTTAGACTAATTAATTCATGTCAACATCTGAGCGGTTCCCCTTTCACCAATGTTATCAAACATTTATCAATATTAGCACCAGGGTTATCGTTACGTTGTCAGTTGAACGTAATCCAATATCCATGAAACGTCAATATAAAAACAAAAACCGCACACAAATCTTAGTAGTTAGGTCATAAGAAACACATTAACCTACAAGGTCAAGGGATGAAAATAAGCTGTAAAAAATAAATAAGTATTGAGCTTCACACTTGTGTGTGTTTACGAGCCAGTGCAGAATAACTTGTAATAGCGGTGTTACATTCAATGCTGGGTTAACCTTGGTAATGTCACATTTGTTTGCTGAAAAAACACTGATATTCTGACTTTGATGTTCTGCAACACAAATATATTATTCAATTATGCCTAAAAGCTCTCAGGAAAACAAAACTTTCATTGATTGAAATTAACAAAGAAAACTGATGCAGCTCAAAGAAGAATTAAAATCTCTAGTGAATTCTATTAACATGTTATAGAACTCTAACGTCTGCCATTATAATCTGTATTGTGTGTCACTAACACACAACTTTGTTTTCTATAATAAAGTTCCTAAATACTGAACTTAAATAATTTAGATTCTGTTAAGAAAAAACAAATCTATAAAAAACTCTCTTTTTTTTAAATAAAATTGAATTTAACTCCCTCTCTTTACCAATTTATTAGAAAATGATTTTAATATTAACTGCCATTAAATCATTTGAAAACATAATATATATATATATATATGTTATTCCAGAATCTAGTTTTAAAGCAAACAAACATGCATTACATGTTGCTCTATATTACTACAGGGCTATAAACGAATTAATTTAAGGCGATGCATTTAAATAACCTGCAGCAGCCAGGTGTTAAATTAGTAAGGTATATTAATCAATAATGGACCTTTACCTCTACTTACAGGAATAAGCTGTAATCATAAAATATATCAATATAATCCCACAATATAACCAACATCCTGTCAAACCAACAATATATTAACCAACATCCTGTCAAACCAACAATATATTAACCAACATCCTGTCAAACCTGTGCTTGGCAAACCAGCAATATAACCAACATCCTGTCAAACCAGCAATATAACCAACATCCTGTCAAACCAGCAATATAACCAACATCCTGTCAAACCAACAATATAATCAACATCTTGTCAAATCTGAGCTTGGCAAACCAACAATATAACCAACTTCCTGTCAAACCAGCAATATAACCAACATCCTGTCAAACCAACAATATAACCAACATCCTGTCAAACCTGACCTTGACAAACCAACAGTATAACCAACATTCTGTCAAACCTGAGCTTGGCAAACCAACATCTTGTCAAACCAATAATATAACCAACATCCTGTCAAACCAACAATATAACCAACATCCTGTCAAACGTGAGCTTGGCACACCAACATCTTGTCAAACCAACAATATAACCAACATCCTGTCAAACCAACAATAAAACCAACATCCTGTCAAACGTGAGCTTGGCAAACCAACAATATAACCAACATCTTGTCAAACCAACAATATAACCAACATCCTGTCAAACCAGCAATATAACCAACATCCCGTCAACCTGACCTTGACAAACCAACAGTATAACCAACATCCTGTCAAACCTGAGCTTGTCAAACCAACATCTTGTCAAACCAACAATATAACCAACATCCTGTCAAACCAACAATATTACCAACATCCTGTCAAACCTGAGCTTGGCAAACCAACAATATAACCAACATCTTGTCAAATCAACAATATAACCAACACCCTGTCAAACCTGAGCTTGGCAAACTAACTGTATAACCTTATTTTTTACACTATTTCGTAGTATTTAGTTGCAATGCAGTTAAGCAGAAATAAATTCTGGACTCCAACCCATGACTTCACAGTGGTGAGAGGCTATAGCTAGCTAAAGATTACATGTGAAGGCCCAACATAAATCAAATTAAACATAAATTATTACAAGATTCCTGTCAACATCATACTTTGCATGTCCCAGGAAGAAACAGATCTTACCAATGTTTTTAAAGGTAAAATATGATCTTTTCAATATTTTGCCAATGTGTTAAAATTTGAATAAAAATGGTAATCATACTTAGACTTTTCCAATTGGGGAAACTTAAAATTCAAATTAATCTGCTGACTTTTTACTGTTTCCTTTTTATCAGAGAAGACTCAAGTCTGAAACTGTTTAATTAAATCAATTCTGGGACATTAAATCAGAATGCTTTGCTTTTTAAGGAAACTATTATTCTTATTAAATGACATACCAACAAAAGAAAACTTGAAACATATGATAGAAGAATAAACAATACCCCAATAAAGAATTTCCATCTAAACAGGAAGGATATAAAACCTCTTAGTAATGGAGCAATTATTCAAATATTTTGCATCTTTATCTAAAGTAATCTAGAAACTAATCCACCTCCTTTCACAAGAGAGTTGAAACTTACAGAATTTGAACTAACAATTTAAAATAAGTTGATAACTGTATTAAGCCCTAAGACTGGGAGTCACACAAGTGCAAACTTTGATTGATAAGAAATCAACGATAGCTACAAATAATATACAATGTCTACATTATAAGTTTTATTTCATCGTTTTTCATGGTATCGAGAGTTCTTTTTTCCCAATAAATCAAAGTGATGGAGCAGTTTCTGGTATGTTTACTTGGTGCACTCTGCTCCATTCATTCTTCTCTCCAGAAGCAATGACAGATTGGAGGGCACCATCTCCCGGTGTCATCGTGCCAAAACCCAATGTGATGCTACAGTAATTGGTCTGTCTGGTAAACAAATTTTGCTCCATGGTCTACACATATCAAATCAATCTAGAGATAGTTTACACACGGAGAAGCTCAGGCACACGATACAGATGAAAATACAGCCAAGTTAGATTTTGTAGGCTTGGATTATGTATTTCTTAAGTAACTTGATTCCCCAAGCAATGTACTCATCCCAAAAAATAAATCAGCAAATTGTTCAAGAACAGGAAGAGTGGAATCAACAGAACGAGAGGCGCTAGTCTCATGACAAATCAGCAATATAGCCGCATCAAACAATCCAGCACCAGAATAAAATGAAACAAACTGACGACACAACAACAATTGTCAACAAAAATCTAAACAAGTAAAACATATTTACATATTATTTACAAAAGACAATTGGAAACACAAAAATTGGACATAGCCAAGCAGCATAAAGCCGAAAACAGTGGCTAATACATATGGTAGATCTGTAGATTAAAACACTTCATTGTTTAAATATATGCTGTACAATATTTAAATAATTGTTAAATCACTACAGGAGGATAAAAAAGGAACCAATTAAAACCAACGTTTCAATTTTGAAATAGTTTAGACAGATATGGAACCAATCAAAACCAATTTTTCAATTTTGAAATAGTTTCGACAGATATCAAACATAAGGGCTGCCGAAGACAATGCATTAACAATATAATGTTGATACAATGTATATCCACTGGCAACTAGTTGAGAGATCAATAAATATAAATATTAAAACAGTTCCTGTGAATTGGAATACACAATTTGATGAACTGCTACGATCAAAAACAATTATGTCAATTATTAAGTTCTCATTTAAAGAACAAAATATCAATAAATTATAAATTTATGGTCAGTACAATATCAATCAATCAACATGACACTGGGTTCCTTCTATGTTAAATGCAGATCTAGTTTGCATTGGGTTATTCTCTATAGTGTTGGCTTCAGTCAAGAATATTCATGGATGAAGATGATAATATACCTAAGGAATGTAAATTGTTGAAAGAGAGTATTCTCTTAAAGTTCATGAAGAGCTGTTTCATTTACGCCCAGCATCTTTTTTACTTCCATTTAATATTAAGTAAGAAATGCAACCCCCCAAGTTGATTGAATTTGCCTTATCAAAGGAAATAAAATATTTTGATTATACCTTAATGACAATATATTGTTAAAGGATGTCAATTCTAAGAGGTTTTAGTTAAGTTCCAAAACTATTTACAAATCATTTTTAATATAATAATAATATTACATAAAAGATACACAATCTAAACTAGACTTACTGTTACACTTAAAAGCTTGGTGGCCATGGTACTGACACGAAGACTTGCAAAAGGTTTATCAACATTCCATCCTTCAAGATACTTGGTGACACGAAGTGACGCTCGCACAGTTGATTCATAGCGGGATCGTATTTTTCTGTTTTCATCAAACTAGGGAAAACAAAATAAAAACAATTTACATAAAACAGTAATTTCATGTAATTGTCAAACTGCTTGTGTTAGTTAAATTCATCCTTATTATCTCATAATGATACAGATACAGATACAGATATGTGTATATTTTAATTGAGTTAATTAATAATGTTAAGGTTATCAAATAATATTTAAGACTTAAAAGTAATCTAGTATAACCCACTAAATTGACTTTACAAAATGATAAAATTGCACAACAGTAAGATCAATAGATGCTAAAATTATGTTCTTCATTTTACCTGCCGCTTAATACAAAACATTTGTTTTTACTATTTAATTAAATATTTTTCTTAAAATTACAACAGGTATCCTGTTTTTTGTGAGTTGTCGTGTTTCAGCTTGTGAGTTATACCAGGGAGCAGTTTGTATTTCTGTTGGATTTACCTTTGGTGTATCAGGCACTATGAGATATGTTTCAATATTGTGTTCAGCCAAATAGGCGCTCCGTAAATGACCATCGCCTCTCTCCACCTTAAACTGTTCTCCAAGACAATGAAGTGTATTCTTTGTAATGTGAACTTTTCTGTGAAATAAAAATTAAGAGATGAAAATTTAATTTATTCAAATAGCTAAAAAGAATTTCAAGTTTTTTTTTTAAGACAACACATTTAAACTTTCCCTTATTGCAAAATACAAATTTTAAGGTTTCAAAGAAGTTAAATTGAGAAATTCAAGGATTTTAAAGCAGAAATTATTGATACAAGAACTTGCACAGAAACTAATTAATCAAGAATTTCGCGGAGTATCAATTAAGAAATTGCAAATTGAAATCTACTTTTGACCAATCAGGACATATTGTTCTTAAAGTAGGAGGCAAACATGGCAGATTTGACAGTAAATGCAGTAAGTCAGTTGTTACTGTAGCCAAAAAGTTACAGTTAATTTTAGAATGTGACAACCCTCAATGTCAAAATGCATAAATATACTTTGTACCAAAGCCCTGTCTTCCAATTACGGCCTTTATGGTAAGATGAAGATGTTAACACATTGCCACATAAATATATAGAATTTGGTTAACTTAGATCAATATATTTTTTTTTTAAGATAATTGTTATTCAAATTTTACATATTATACATACAAAACATATTACAAATAAGTACCGGTACATAACATTAAATTAAGCAAAAATGAGAAATGAGAAAGCAGCAATAAGTCTCTGGCAAATAAGTCATAGTGATGTGGGTTTAGTTTATGACATGCCTCTGTCATATTTTGATGTATATAATTACACATTAACCTACGTCCATTATTGTAAAGTTACATGCCAAGCAGTCCAAAACATTTTACAAGAAAGGGGCAATTACTCTAGCAAATAGGTTGCAGTGATGAAAATATTTTAGTATGCGCCACTCTGTCATACCAAGCTGTATATATCATTCCAAATTTCGTTAGTGTATACAACTTATAATTGAAGTTATGCTCCTGACATGCTCTGTAAAAGAAATCAGTTGTTATTTGACCTTGACCTTAAAAAGTGACCATATTATTCATACATGGCACTCAGTCTTTGGATGTGCACATATGTTCCAAGTTTCATGAAAAGCAAAAAGCTTATAGCCTGGACACAATTGTATTAGAAGAACCAGTACTTAAACATTGCATTCAACCTTCTTTGAAGGGGAAACACAATTACTAGTTCTTTTTTGCTTACCCTGGAAGTCCTCCCGACTCCATGTGATTGGCTAACGTTACATCATCCGACCACACGTCATACTGCCATTTAGACAGACCTAGGACTCCACTGAGAACCATTCCACTGTGGACTCCAATTCTCATGTCAACGTTCACACCAGTGGCTTCTCTCACTTCCCTGTGTCATACAAAGATATAAACACAATAAATAACCTACAAAAAGTCTCCAACTCAAATTCTGAATATATACGGCTTTAGGTCTTAACAGGAGCAATCAAAACATCTGATAGTTGGATACAATGTTATGGAACCATTTGCAATCTTATTTTCACTTATTTCTCTGGCATGTGCAGTGTTTACATCAGTATAATAAAACAGTTATTGAAATAGCAATTTTATTGGACCTCTTGCCAACAACTCAAGGCAATAGTTGTTGTCTTTGACAGAGGTCCAATAAATTTGCTATCACCCTCACATCCATTTGATAACTGTTTAATATAGCTTATCTAACTTAAGAATTTGTACAAATTTCTATCTTTATAGAAGATTTCCACGGCAAAGTTTTTGTTGGTGTTTTATAAGTTTGCTTTCATCATTATTATCATAAAATGTTAAAAGTCATTGGCTTCCTCAGGTTCTATACATAAAAGTTTAATAATCTGCACCATGTTTAGTTCATATTGATTTTGATATTTAATAAGCAAAATGTCTGTTTAGCAAAATTGTACAGCAGGGTGATTTATTGCTTAAGAATATCTCAATTCACAATTAAATTCTTGTGTACAATTTCTATGAAAAATGACACCATGATATATGGGACGATATCAAAGTTCTAATCTAATCTAATCATGGAATCTATTATCTGGAACACTTCTATTTGTAGCTGCTTGGAAATTTGCATCAATTTCTGCATATAGAATGGTATGTATTTTAAACAGCAGCTGTATTGGAGTCAAGCATCCAATGTCATATGGCTTTTTTTTTTATAGCAAACCATTTCTTCAACACATTAGAGATCATATTTAACCAATGAGGATTTTTATTTAACATTTTAATTAATTTTTTCATACACAAAATAGACAAAACAATTACTTAACAAACATAATACATATTGGTGTTAAATGTCCACTATTACAACAATATAAATATTTTGCGAGTCACAATGTAATGATAGTAAAGTAAAGCTCTAAATGATATGATACAATGCATCATGACAAAATAACAATTGCATTTATTAAGTGAGCATCCTGGATAAAGAATAATTGAATGAACATACTGACAAAAGAATACACCATTTACATAGTGTATGATTATTTGAAGGATGAAGGGTGACCGAAACCAATGAGAATTACCAATAACAAATAGAACAAGCTAATTTGTAGCAAGTTTAGACATACCTAGGACAAATTTTCTCGCATTGTATTGGTCTTGGAATTTAGCCTGAGTATTTTCATTATGAACTTGCATACTATATTTGATTTGAATCAAACCATTTTTAGAGCAGTTAGAGCACGGAAACCAGAGTGCGACAGATGGACAGAGCAACGGACACACCCAAATTAATATTAAGATTAAAATTTTATTTTATTGGCTTAAAATGTAATTTTTTTTCAAATAACATTTGGACTGTCTGATTGTAACAGTGCTAATTAACGCATGCTGACTTTAAAGTGATTTCTCCCTTTAAATTAGAAATCAAGTACAGTAGAAAACACATTGACAAGATTCTGACATGGTAGTAAAATTCTGATACAGAGCAACCTTATTGAATCTGTTAATATGCTGGATGCAGTATATGACTAACATTTGTCTTTTGCTCTATTGTAGTTTGATATTGACCGAAGAGAGTAACTTTGACACGTGAATAAACTCACTATGGACTAACCCTACTTTGGGGTAGGTCAGGTATTCATTTTGTAGTCAAATAACCTTTCCGTGCGCCTCTCAATAAAAAGTTTAAATGGACATTTCAAAAGCATTAGGACATATTGACGGTCAACACTGGGTCACCA
>JAUMGZ010185871.1:0-13614 GCA_032359645.1 Pododesmus macrochisma
AAAAGTTATCACCAACCAACATTATTGTAAGGGTAAAAACATCTTAATCAGAGGAACTGACAACCAAAGTTACCACCAACCAAAACATTAATGTAAGGGTGAAAACATCTTAATCAGAGGAACTGACAACCAAAGTTACCACCAACCAAAACTAGCCTAAAGATGAAAACATTTTAATCCGAGGAAATGTCAACCAAAGTTAACATGCACCAACCAACATTAATGTAAAGGGGACATACACCTTAATCAGAGCTAACAAATTACCAGTCAACATAAGTGTAAGGATCAGTCACATTTTGAACCAACTATCAAAGAAATCAATAACTTACCCAAAAAGTATGGAAGAATGACATTTCAATTGGAGTAACTGATGACAAAAATTAAGACCGACAAATATTGATATAACAAATAAAAGTAAAATAACATATTCATTAGAGGGACAACTAATGTCTTATTGAAATAAGTACAGGACACAATGGTGAAATTCCAATTTCTTTATGTTTTAATAATATCTTACATATGTATGTCATATATGTAATACACATCCCTATGCTCATATACAACTAACATGTTAAGTTAGCTATATAAAAATTAATATTTTAAAAAGCATACAATTATTTTTTTTTTTTCACATTTCATACGTATATGCATGCAATGTGCGGAAAACATAGTTTTTGCTAACTTGTGTTTTATAAACATTAATTAAAAACCATAATACTTTTTAATGAATAAGTTCTTAAACATCATCATAGGATAATTCCGATAAAAATGTTAAATACAGTTGTAAAAAAATTATTTACATATATTTTGTATAAATATCAATCCTTTACAAGAGAAAATTTTTGTGTAAATTGATATGGTTCAGTAATAAATGTTCTACACTCCATCTTATTCGATGTTTATTTCAACGGAACATTAACATTCCACAATATATACGTCAAAAATTGAAAGATAATTTAGTATTTACATTTTGAACTGAGGGAAAGACATATAAAGATAACGTTTATACATTTATTTTGGACTTATTTTAAAGTGTTCTCTCTGAACATGCCATGGGATTATGACTTTTTTATGAAACATTTTAAAATTCTTTCGGCAACAAATAAACTCACCTGTAAAAGTGAGACCGCTAGAAACCCTAGTATTTCTTCTTGTGTAATTGTTTACACTCTTACGCATCCTATATAAAGGATGTTTTTTATATTTTCTTTTAAAACATTGAGGATGTACCAACTAACAAGAACATTGCTTGTTATCTAACATCAACATTGATTCGGCAAGGCGCAATAAAGACACATCCTTCCAGGAAAATTTAGTGTAAAATCGAAGTAAAAATTCTTTGAATTATAAGCCGTGGCAGTCATACTGAATGTAGTTTATAGATATGAGACATTATTTTGAATAGGATCAATACACGTCACAGCTTCATCAAGTTCCATTGCCAGTAGCTTATAACAAGAAAGCGAAGAGGTCTCTCTCTCTCTCTCTCTCTCTCTCAATAAAACGCCATACCAACCATATTGTATGGCGGTTGGCAAAGACGGACGAAATAGACAATTGGCGCAACATCCTTAAAAAGTTTTTTTATAAAATGTTAGCAGTGAAAATGTATGTTTAACAGATATGCATTTATAAAAAGCTTTGATTCTACAATCAATGAAATATTATAAATGTATAATATATAAAGCAATAAATGCTGTAACAGTCCCTTGATATACTGCATGCAATAGTAAGTACATCTGCTTTCTCCTTTTAAGAGGCAACTTAAAACAAGCTTATTATACATCATTTTAAAGGTTTACAAAAGAACTCTGATCTTTAATACAATAGAATAAAATTTATAAACAATATCATTATAAATATTATGGCATCTAATTTGATAAAACACTTGTAATCATTTGATGCATTAAGTGTGCATATACAATAAAAAATATAAAATGAACATTTCAAAAAATATAAATGTAAGATGTTATCTAACGAGGGTTAAAGAATACTCATGACAAATCATCAATTTAATGTTACATTAAGTAGGGGAAGCGGATATTGTAAAAACAAGAAAACATAACACATTCAGCGTGTTTAAAGAATATTTTCGAATTCATCTATTAAATGAAATATATTGTATGAATACAAGAAAATGTGATTGATTTTATTCATCTATAAATCTGTTTGGATATATGTTTTGTTGGAAGCAACAATATATAATAATAATATGAAAAACAACTCAAATTGATTTAAAAATATCTAAGCAAAAAGAGTACTAACGACGAGGAGGAAGCTTATTGTTTTTGGAGTCCAGAATTCTAAAGTAAAGGGTTACCTGTATATTTTAAAAATTATATCTAATACAACGTATAGGTTTTTTTTATCCATTTATCATTCAAACTTCTCATTTTGACATATATCAGTCTTCACAAGGAGAGACAATTTATATTTATTTTATTTTTCGTTATTAACACTAATCCTCAGGGGAGGTCTAAGTTCTTCCCTGATGTGGATATTAAGGTAATAAGAGGTTTCTCTCAATCAAACGTCATGACGACCATATTGTATGTCGGTTGGCAAAGAAGGACGAAATCACGAAATGGGAACTTTTGGCGCAACATCCTTATGAAGTTTTTTGAAAATTATTAGCAGTGAAAATTTATGTTTAACAGATACACATTTATAAAAAGCTTTGATTCGACAACCAATGAAATATGATAATTGTATAATATAAAAAGTTAAAATGCAGCTACAGCCTCTAGAAATAATGCATATAATAGTATGTACATCTGCTTTCTCATTTTAAGAGGCAACTAAAAACAAGCTTATCATACATCATTTTAAGGGTTTACAAAGGGTATTCACATAACACTAATTTTGTTTATACAATAGGGTAAAATCTTTAAAAAATTATTACAGATATCACTAACTTTTAATTTGACAAAAAACATGTGTAGTCATATGATGTATTCAGTGTGCATATACAATAAAAAATATAAAAATGAACATTTCAAAAAAATAAAACTGAAACATGCAATCTAACGAGGGTTAAAGCAAACTTATAACAAATCATCAATCTTATGTTATATAAAGTAGGTGAGGCGGATATTGTAACACGAAAACCACAAAAACATAAACATGAGAAACACATTCAGCGTGTTTCCAGAATATGTTCAAAAACATCTATTAAAATTGAAATTATTGTGTGAATACAAAAAAATGTAATTGATTTTATTCATCTATAATGAGTTTGGATATATGTTTTGTCGGAAGCAACAATAAATATTGATGATAATTTAAAATAACTCAAAATTGAAACAAACATTGTTAATTACAACCCTTCTCATTTTTCTATTGACCTCTCTAGCTTGTGAACCATAATATTCCGGGACTTTGTATCTAAGCAAGAAATAGTACTTACGAAGATGTGGAAGATTAATGTTTATGGGTCAAATATGAAGGGTTACATATCCATTATAAAAACTATATACACTATAACATATCCTGTCCTAACCATTTCACATACAAACTTCAAGTTTTGAAATATATCACGAGGAGAGACATTTTCAATCTAAAGATAGGTCCAAAAGTCAAGGTCAATTTTCGTTTTCGGTGTTTTGTTGGGGTTTTTTTTGTATTAACATAGGAACATACAAATACTGGGGGGAGGTCTGAGATCCTTTATTGACATTAATATATAAACTGTTAACGTCAAAGAGATGCATCTTGATAATTAACAACAAAACATTATTTGCACAATAAACATTTCAGTTCATTAATAACAAAAACATATCATAGTATAGTATCATTCACTAAAAAAGATTTTCATACAGTTTCAAACTACAATAAATAATTATTTTATACATGTGAATATCATTAAAAACAATAATTAATTCATTTCATAAATCGTATGAAACAACATACAAGTACGAAGACTCGTTATAAACGACAAAGCATTTGAAACATTATTGTACATATTGGGTAGTAGGACAATGTCTTATTGAAAAAATGAAAGGATGACAAACTAGGCACCAAATTATGTAACAATTTATAACTTTTGAAATAGACGTTTTTGCAGAAGTTTTGTAGGCCTTCGCTTATCTAATGATGGTGGTTGTTAGTATCAATACACTAATCAAGTAATGCAAATAAGGATATATCAGATATCAGCAATATGATATTATCAATTGTAACTAAACTTGATATCCGAAGCAAGAAAGATTTTAAATGAACTTCGAAAAGGAAAAGTGTCATTTGATAAAATAATCTGATATTTGAAAGCGGTACATTACATTATAGGGCTTCAAAATAATTGATTCTAAACCCCGAAAATACCATTGATTGTAGTCCTAACAGTCACTGAAAGTATCCATGCCTTACCCCCGGTTATATCTAAATGACAGTTAGATATATTCAAAGTATCATAACTCACTTGCGCAATGTGGAATCTTACCGTTAATCACTGTTGGTGGTTATGACTCTTTCACAACAGTAAAAAATGATTTTGCAGATATTGATGTAAATAAGACAAACTGTAGATTAGTTTTATAATCGCTCTACAGGATATACAAAACAATATTTGTAATCAGGATATATGGCGAAGACATATGATCAGCAGAACAAAGGACTTATGCAAACAATGAATAACCACTTTAAATGAAAATAAACCCAAAAATGAACACGTTAACAAGTACAATAAAATTACAGTTATAATCGATAAGGAATATCTCGCTTGAAGTGAGAGTAGATGTATTATATATGTCAATATGCATTGCATAAGTGAATGAAAATGATAACTTAAGGTATAGATATTTATGGAATATATTGTATGCATACGTCTTTGGCTACATATTGTCTTCAATATGTAAATATATATTGCTAATAAGACAACAACGAGTCTGTTTTAACGTCATTGAAGTACTTCAACACATAAACTTAGATCAAGAAGGATACGAGAATCGAAATACGGCAACACTAATTTAAGATTAACATTTAATTGTTTTATTTTATATACGATGGTAGAGAGTCAAATGCAGACACGCAATCATCACATTCTAAGGTTCTTGTGATTTCGCCTTATGATTAAATAATACTTTTACAGCATTCTGACGACCAGAGGCACTAGCAATGTCTTGAGGAGTTTTGCCGTCACCATCTAATCGAGATACGTCAGCACCATATTTAAGTAAGATCTCAATTACAAATGTATGTCCAGCCTCACACGCGAAATGAAGTGGTGTCTTGCCATTCTCTGCAGAAATTGATACGGCAACTTCATGAAAAAGTAAAGCTTCAACAGCACGTGCCCGACCATAGAGACAAGCAGTATGAAGAGCATTTTGACCTTTATTGTCAAACTGAGATACATCAGCGTTATTATTGAGTAATAGTTCAATTATTGGCACATTCCCTTTCTCGCATGCATAGTGTAGTGGACTCTTGCCATTATTGGAGGTCTGAGAAACACTAGAACCTTTATCAAGTAATAACTTTGCAGCTTCTGCAGGACCGTATTTACAGGTTAAATGAAGTGGAGTTTCTCCTTTATTATCACATAGAGATACCTTATTTTTAGTATGGCTAACTAATAGTTCAATAAGTGACATTTGTCCTGTCTCACAAGCATTATGCAGTGGTGTTTTGCCATCGCTTGTGAGAACGGAATCATCAGCCCCAGAATCAAGCAATAACTGCGCAGCTTTTGTTTGTCTATACAAACACGCAACATGGAGTGGAGTTTGTCCTCGTTTATCGCATCGAGATATGTTAGCCTTATGATTAAGTAATAATTGAATTGTGGAAACCTGGTTTTTCTTACAAGCGTAATGTAATGGTGTCTCGCCATCCTTTGTAGAGACGTTTTTGTCGGCACCTTTAAGAAGTAATACTTCTACAATCTCTTTGTGTCCAGAGAGACAAGCATAATGAAGTGCACTTTGTCCGTTATCATCGCATTGGGATATATTAGCTTCATGTCTAAGTAACAGCTTAATTATTGCGACGTGTCCTTTTCTACATGCATAATGTAGTGGTGTCCTACAATTTTCTGCAGAGACGAGTACGTCAGCGCCATGCTTAAGCAATAATTCTGTAGCCTCAGTATGGCCAGTGAGACATACAACATGTAATGGAGTTTCTCCTTTATCATCTTGCAAAGAAACGTCTGCGTGATACGTCAGCAATAGCTTAATTATTGAGACATGTCCTTTCTCGCACGCATAATGCAATGGTGTCTTGCGATTCCTTGCAAAGACACGTACGTCAGCGCCATGCTCAAGCAATAATTTGGTAGCTTCAATGTAGCCAGAGTGACAGACAACATGTAATGGAGTTTCTCGTTTACCATCTCTCTGAGATACTAATGTCTGATGTTGAAGTAATATCTGAATTACTGGCAGGTGATTGTGTTTGCATGCGTAATGTAGTGGTGTACTTTCATTATTTGTAGAAAGAGATATATTTTTTTTCCTTTTAGTCAGTAATACTTGAACAACCCCTTTATGTCCATGCTGGCAAGCTAAATTGAGCGTATTTTGGAAACTATCGTCGTTCACAGATATGTCATATTTATGTCTCAATAATAGACAAATTATTGACACATGTCCTCCTTCACAAGCGTAATCTAGTGGTGTCTTGTTATCCATTGCACTAACGGATATTGAAGCCCCTTTCTCAATCAATAGTTCTGCAGCTTCTTTTTTTCCAAATAGGCAAGCAACATGAAGTGGTGTTTCTTCTTTTTCATTGCATTTATATTCATCGAGTTTATATCTTGAAAGTAATAGCTTCATTATTGGCATGTGTCCTTGTTCACATGCGCAATGTAATGGTGTAGTCCCGCAAATACACGAAAGTGATATATCCTCCCCTTTATCAAGTAACACTTGTACAGCATATGTGTGTCCATTAAAACACGCTATATTGAGTGTAGTTTGTCTTTCGTCAGATATGTCATAAGTATGTCTCAGTAACAAATCAATTATTGACACATGTCCTTGTTCACATGCGTAATGTAGTGGTGTATTACCATCATTTGCAGGAACAGACACTGCAGCCCCATGATCAAGCAACAACTTCGTAGAAACTGTTTGTCCAGACTGACAAACAACATGAAGTGGAGTGTGTCCGTTATAATCACTCAGAGAGACGTCAGGTTTATGTTTAAGTAATAGGTCAATTAACGACGCTTGTCCGTGCTCACAAGCATAATGGAGTGGTGTCTTGCCATCTTTTGCAGAGACGTTCACTTCAGCACCCTTACTTATTAATAAGTTTGCAGCTTCTCTTTGTCCACACATAATAGCAACATGGAGAGGAGTTTGACCTTCTACATTGGATCGAAATACGTCAGCGTTATATTTAAGTAATAACTGAATTATTGATATATGTCCCTGCCTGCTTGCGTAATGTAGTGGTGTGTTACCGTCTTTTTCAGAGACGGACACATCAACCCCGTCCTTAAGTACTAACTCTGCCGCTTCTTTCTGTCCATATATGCACGCTAAATGGAGCGCAGTATGACCGTCTTTATTGCACTGATATACGTCAGATTTATATGAAAGTAATAACTTAATTGTTGTCTTATGTCCTTCTTTACATGCGTAGTGTAGTGGTGTACTGCCATCCTTTGAAGAAGCGAATACATCAGCACCTTGAGAAAGCAATAACTCTGCCGCTTCTTTTTGTCCAACTAAACAAGCTATATGCAACGATGTTTGTCCATCTTCATTGCACCGAGATACGTCAGATTCATATGTAAGTAATAGTTTAATTATTGACAGTTTTCCTTCTTTACACGCGTAATGAAGTGGTGAATTGCCATCCATTGAGGAAACAGATACCGCAGCTCCACTTTCTAGCAATAGTGCTGCAGCTTCCTCATTTCCGGATTGGCAAACCACTTGAAGAGGAGTTTGACCGTTATTATTGCATGTAGATAACTCTGATGTATGTCCTAGTAATAGTTCAATTATGGACTTGTTTCCTTTCTCGCATGCGATATGAAGTGATGTTTTCCCATCCTCTGTAGAATCGGTGACTGTAGCCTTATTATCAAGCAATAGTCGTGCAGCATCCTTATGTCCAGAGAGACAAGCAACATGAAGTGGGGTTTGCTTATTTGTATCGCATTGAGATACGTCAGCTCCATACTGAATTAAGAGTTCAATTATGGACACGTGTCCCTTTTCGCATGCAAAATGTAGTGGTGTTTTACCATCCTTGTCTGAAACGGTCGCTGCAGCCTTATTATCAAGCAATAATCGTGCAGCATCCTTATGTCCAGAGAGACAAGCAACATGAAGTGGGGTTTGCCAATTTGTATCGCATTGAGATACGTCAGCTCCATATCTAATTAAAAGTTCAATTATGGACACGTGTCCCTTTTCGGATGCGTAATGTAGTGGCATCTTGCCATCATCTGCTGAGACGCATGAATCTGCCCCGTGATTAAGTAATACATTTGCAGCTTCTTTTTGCCCATGCTTACAAGCAAAATGAAGCGGGGTTTGGCCTTTATCATCGCACTGAGACATGTCAATATTATGGCTGTGTAATAGTTCAATTATTAATACATTTCCTTGCTCACAAGCATAATGCAGCGGTGTCTTAAACACATATGCCAAGATGCATGCATTATCTCTATTGTCAAGTGATAACTTTGCACTGTCTGTAGGTTTACAAACAAAACGAAGTTTACTTTGTCCTAAATAATCGACATGAGACACTACAGTGTTGTGTTTCAGTAAAAGCTCTATTACAGACTTGTGTTTTTGCTCACATGCGTAATGTAGTGATGTCTTGCCATCATTTGCAATGGCAAATACATCAGCCCCATGGTCAAGCAAAGGATGGCAACTTGTGTATGACCAAATAGACAGGCAAAATGCAATGGAGCTAATCCTTCTTCATCTAACTGAGACACGTCAGCCTTGTATCTTAATAATAATTCAATTGTATTTACGTGTCCTTGCTTAGATGCGCAATGTAGTGGTGTCTTGCCATTCTTTGCAGCAATAGATACTGCAGCTCCATGATTAAGCAACAATTGTGCAGCTTGCCCATGTCCATGGATGCAAGTCAAGTTTAATGGTGTGTGACCGTCACCGTTTGACTGTGATATATTAGGGTTATTTCTAAGAATAAGTTCTAGTATTGACAGCATTCCATGTTCGCTTGCCTCGTGTAGTAGCGTCCCGTCATTCAAGGAAGTGCTAACAATTTTAGTTTCATGATCAACTAACTGTTTTGCTGCTTCGATATGTTCATTCCGCCATGCTGAGTACAGTGGTGTTTTCCCATTGCCATTTGGTTGATATATGTTTGGTTTATGATTTAGTAATAACTTAATTATCGATACATGTCCGTTTTCGCATGCTTCGTGTAGCGGTGTCATACCATTCTTCGAAGTAATTGATGTATCAGCTCCTTTTTCAATTAAAACTTTTAGAGTATCTTGTTGTCCGTGTCGACTGACTAAATGCATTGGGGTTAATCCGTCGTCATCTTGCTGTGATACCGCAGCCCCTTGTTCAAGTAATAACTTTGCAACTTCTGTATGACCTTCTGAGCAAGCAATATGTAATGGAGTCTGTCCTATTGCAGTTCGCTTAGATATTTGTTCTCCCTTGGAAAGCAACACTTTGATAATGGTTGTATCCCCTTGCTTACAGGCAAAATGTAGGGCAGCCCAACCAGAGGTATCGCAGCACGATACATTAATGTTGAGTTCTAGTAAGAAATTTACAACTGTACGTTGTCTGTTGATACACGCTATTTGTAATAGCGTTTTTCCATCTTTGATACAATTAATATCAGCACGATGTTTGTGTAACATGTCCAATATATGTATATCATCATTACGACAAGCGTAGTGTAGTGGTTGCATACCATCATTGTCTTCAATGGACACGCTTGCATCATGTGTTAGTAAAAGTGAGGTAATTTTCTGAGAACAATTTAAACACGCTATGTGCAACGGAGTTAAACCTCCTTTCTTAGAACGTTCATTTATAGTATCCTTTTGTTTTAGCAAAGTCTCCAACAATTGTTCCTGCTTAAAATGACAAGCATAGTGAATTGGTAGCATCCCATTGTCGTCATATTGTAAACTAATTGATCCATAATCAAGTAACATTGTAATTAGTTCATATGTGTTGGAAGCACATTTTGCATCATAAGGTGAAATCAATTGAGGAATCAGATTCTTAATTTCAGGGATTTCTCTGTCCGATGAAAATGTGTCGTCTTGATACAGATTTGAACAATATTTCTCTAAATCTATTGCTATAGCAAAGTGTAAAAGCGTCGACCCCCCTACAACTACGCACGTCCATATTAACATCCATTTCTCGAAATAATCTCAACATCTTGGTGTTACCTAACCTGCATATTATCTGAAGGGGGGATTCACCTTTATCATAATTCTTAAGAGGGTCACAACCCTTTTCAATCAAAAGTCTAGCAACATCAACATTGTCTGTAAATGAAGCACATTGGAGTGCTGTAAACCCGAAACTATTTGTTTTGTCAATGTCTTTAGTAGCATTAATGAATAGTTCAATGATGTCACAGTAACCTTGTTGAACAGCTGTTATTAAAGGCAAGTCATGTGTAACTGTTGATAGCATTCGACTTTCGATTTTGTCGGGATCTACCAGGGTAGTAAGGCTATTTTCGTTTTCCTGATATTCTATCTTTCCGACTGATTCAACAAATTTGTTCCATTGATCATCACTTTCAATAAATTCGATCAGTGATTTCCTGAACTCACGAAATTCCAGTTGTACATTAAATAGAGTGCTATATGTATCACCTTTACTCAAATCAAGAAGAAGCCTTCCAAAATAATAATTTTCGTCTCCACTGTTCACTACAATAACGTCATTTCTCATTTTATCATAGTTTAATCGCGCTAGGAAATATCTCTGCCCAATCATAGTGCTTGAAGCATGATCAATAAAGCTCTTGAAAAGATCAGATGCGCAGAACACAGCAGCGATGTCGTATATTTTTGAATGCAAGAAACTATACTCTTGACACTTCTTTATAACATATGATTTTTCAAGTACATTTAGGTTCTGTAGAATTCTATTTCTATCGTTTTCCCTATTCGTATCTATATCAAACTCTTGGCAAAGATGATGCATTGCACCTTCCGGTTTTGGATATCTTATAAATTCCTCTTTTAAACAATTTTCAAAGAGTACACAAAGTGTTATCGCACAATAGTGCGTTCTTTGCTGTAATTTTAAGATGTTGAGATTTTTTTGTATATATTCGACTGGAGATAAAAACAGGTTGTTTAGATCTGCCGGTGCGGTGTCCATGGCCATTTTACAGAGAATTGGAAAGAAGTCATAATGATTGACAAAACATTTCACCTTTAAAGCTGAATCATGTGGTATGTATTTTTCAAGCATTGTCATCCTTTTAATTTCTGATAAAGACAACTTATCTGACAGTAAATCACAAACTGACTTATTTAGGATTGATAAGTTCTGTTGAAATGAAAGATCTTTATAAATGTGTGTTCTACAAGTAATCAAGAGTTTTGTATTCTTGTTTTCAAATATGTAAGATAAATGTTTAATGGTCCAAGACCACACATTGAATAATTGCATATCCAAAACATGATCACCGCAAATGTCATCTATTTCAAAGACTTGTTTTTTACCTACATTGATATACTCTTTGATGTCTGCAGACCCACAAGTTAGCATAGGAATGATATCATAACCTTCGAGCCCAAGCTTCAGTGCCAAGTGATGCGCCAATGAACTCTTACCCGTCCCACTGCTTCCAATGATGAGAACATGATTTGATGTTTTCAGCAAATTCATCGCATATTCGACGGCACTTGTTACTGTAAATCTCTTTTCCTGACATATCCAGTCATGAATTTTCAGATTGTGTTGTGCTAAATTAAAACCGGAACTGTTTTTAGATTTTCTGCACAAGTCAACCAACAATAGCATAAATATTAAGCCACAGGGACAAATTAGAGTACTCCAATCATTATTGTCAATTCTTGATAAAATAAAATCAAATTAAACAATAATATTCTAAATGAAAGGTCATGATAAATTTTGGCAAAATGCAAAAATAAAAGTTTTATTCTAAAAGCGTCATACAACACAGTTTGGTAAATATGTATAGAAAAAATTCCATTTTACAAAGTTGTATTGTTTTGCCAGGTGATTGTAAAATCAGACAATTAATGTTTGCCTCATAAAGTAATATGCAAGATCTCAGTAAATCAGAATTTCTGGTAGTCACGCCTGCTTTAGTTAGCAGCTTCTTCTTGAATCTTAAATAAATATTTGAGAATGCAAAAAGGATAACCAAGTGTCGTGAAAATCAAACAAGCGTTTCTTGTCAAGAAGTCAAAAAGGCTCCATCAAATTAAAGACAAAGGTCCATAAGCATAGATTTCAGTTGCGTAAACCACAAAACAAAGAAGAACATGTAAGGAATATTTATATAAGTTTTAGAAACATTTTATTGTCAGAAAGCATTAAGGCGTCGGCAAAACGGATGCACTGGGGTTTTTACTGAATCATGTTTGGTTGATGCAGTCTCAACCGATATAACCACGCCTTTCAGTATAAGTATGTTTGCATTACGATAGCAAATTCAATTTTACTTTGTTTCCTCTGTTCCTTTACTAGATATAATAACTGTTGTCAAAAATATGTTCATAAACGTGGCTCGAAGTATTGTCTTCTTTCAAAAAGGTGCAAAGGTATCTGCCAATCAATAACCGTGGTGGCCAGATACTATTAAAGCTAACACTTCGGTAACTCTAAATATAGATTTGTAAACAACATTCTCGACAAGAAAAGAAAATTTCTCAATAAATGGGAATTTCTGGCGATAAAATATGCTTGCACTCCACTGCTGTCGCTGCATTTTTCTCTTCACATACATTTGTTCGATAAGGTCTTAATATAATAGTAAATTCTTTTTACAGAACACACACATACCTCTTATATTCCTTGGGATGTTGTCTTTTTCAACATCTGTCCCTCTACAGTTTCCCGTAGCTTGCCCTTCTTGCACAGGTTTTGGCAGGTACTTATCCTTGGCTGTCAACATCTTGACGAATTCTTCTATTTCTGTAAGGAAAACAAGAGGCCCAGTGGGCTTCACGGTCATTTGAGTAGATGTTTGGCTATTTAAACTGTAGCATTCTTAGGTTTAGGATTTGAACAAATTATAAAATCAGTTGTTCCGGACCATGTCAGAATAAAATGTAACAACACTTAGTTTGGACCTCATTGTACCGAATGTGATGTCAATTGGTGCAGTCATTCCTGAGGAAAAATGTCGAACATAATTAGTTTAAACCTCATAAGGAATTGGTTTTGTACCAACTATTAAACTAATTTGGGCAGTCTTCTTAGAAGAAGTTGAAAATCAAGGGCTTGAGTAGCAGTCATGGAGAGGCCAGAGCGGACACCTTTGATTTCGGATCGGCACGGAAAACAACGACACTTGGTCATGACATGTTAAGGAACATTTGTACCAATTGATTTTCATCGGTTAAGTGGTTCTTAAGGTAGTACGAGCCTGAAACTTTTGTAATTAGAACTGGATAAAAGTACAATGAAACTGAAGTATGAATACTTC
>JAUMGZ010185882.1:0-13612 GCA_032359645.1 Pododesmus macrochisma
TGGAGAACCAAGTTTGTTCAAGGTGTGACCCTAGGGTCAAAAGTATACAAATGCCAATCCAGATGGACGTTAAGGCCTGATGGGCCTCTTGTTTTTTAAGATATATTTTTTTCAAATATCATTGTGCATGTTTGATTGGGGTTCTTCGAAAGGATACTGAGTGCGGGTACATGCACATCTGTGATTGCGTACATCTAGTTTAAATTATAATTAATAATTAGTCATCTTTAATGAATAGGTCAAAAATACTTTACTTACCAATAAACAAATAACTATCAAAACTTTCTGGCTTCATTTATATGATATCCCATTTCAGACAAACCTGAAACATCTCACACCCCTCTTGTTGCATCATGGTATGAATTCTCAAAGGAGTGCATAGGGGAACTTTTGACCGAGGTCTCTAATAGACTGACAAATTCTTCTTGGCTGAGTGAAGCTGTTCAAGAGGAATTGGCATATAATTTGGTCCTGCAAATCGAGAAGGCTGTTCAGCAACAGGTATCAAGTGGGGATAGCAGGTCAGCTGAAAGTGTAAAAAGGTAGGTTGATGAGTCAAGCAGGTAAAACAAGAAATATTTATGCAAACTTTTGATAAAATGTTGAAATGTAGTTAGTTTACTGCTCATGATGTAAAGAATTCCTGCCTGCCTGCCGGCTGGCCAGTCAGTCTCTCTCTCTCTCTCTCTTTCTCTCTCTGAATACAATATCTTAAGACTCTTTTTTTTCATGTTCATTTTTCTTTTTAGGTGTAAATTTATTTATTATTAAACCCTCCGCAAACGAAGTTTGGGGAGATATAGGAATCACCCTGTCCGTCTGTCTGTCCTTCTGTCATTCTGTCCATGAATTTTGTAAGCGCAACTCCTTCTTCGCCATTCCATATATTAAAAAACTTAATACAATGATAGTACACCATATGAAGATGTGCACGAAGAAAAATATTTCCTTTCCAAAGACTTCAAGGGGAGATAATTAGACTTTAACATTTTAATATGGTGAATCTCGTTAGCGCAACTCCTCCTACTCTGTAAAATGAATTTCAATAAAACTTTACACAATGATAGTATACCGTATGAAGATGTGCACAAAGAAAAATATTTCCGTTCTGATGATTTCAAGGGGAGATAATTTAACTTTGACATTTTAATGTCGTGAATCTGGTAAGCGCAACTCCTCCTACTCCTTTAAATGGATTTCAATAAAACTTTACACAATGATAGTACACCATATGATGATGTGCACAAGGAAACATTTTCCGTTCCGATGACTTCAAGGGGAGATCATTTAACTTTGACATTTTAATGTCATGAATCTCGTAAGCGCAACTACTCCTACACCGTTAAATGGTTTTCAATAAAACTTTACACAATGATAGTACACCATGTGAAGATGTGCACAAAGAAAAATATTGCCGTTCCGATGACTTCAATGGGAGATAATTTGACTTTGACATTTTAATGTCGTGAATCTGGTAAGCGCAACTCCTCCTATAACGTTAAATGGATTTCAATAAAACTTTACACAATGTTAGTACACCATATGATGATGTGCATGAAGAAAAATATTTCAGTTCTGATGATTTCAAGGGGAGATAATTATACTTTAACATTTTAATGTCTTGAATCTTGTAAGCGCTACTCCTCCTACACCATAAAATGGATTTCAATAAAAGTTTACACAATGATAAAACACCATATGAAGACGTGCACGAAGAAGAAAAAATTCCGTTCTGACGACTTCAAGGGGTGATAATAAGACGTTAACATTTTATGTTGTGAATGTGCATGAAGGAAAATCTTTTTTTTCTGACAATTTCAATGTATAGTGGATGTCGATGTCATGAAATACATAATTTTGTGGAAGCAGGGGGTATTAGTTAGCCATCCTGGCAACAGATCCAGTTTAATTTGTTGGACCCAAGATGGCGGCCATTGCCCTGGACAAAAAAGCAGGGTCGAGGGGTGTCATTTGCTATTGCTTTTGATAGCAACAGGCCATCTTTTTAGTTTTAGTTTTAATGTTTTTAAATTTGAAAAATGGAGTAAGACTTGTCACCTCTGGCAATAAGTGTATTTTATGTTTACATAAAAATATTTATGGCAAGGGAATTTTATTATGTTATCAAAGTATCCCATCGGGGGCCCCGATCATAATTGTGCAACATACATTTATATAATCCAATTAAAATTACTTATATTTCTGTCTTCATCTATTTTAGCCAATCAGAACACAGCTGCTATTATTAACCTCGTTTTGTAAACAATACGTCACTCTTTCTTTATCTGTCTGGACGACAACTTACAGCTCTGAAATTTATTTTAATTTACCCACCACCTTCCCCATCTCCTCCTTTGGTTTACTTTGATGATTTATACTTTGTACATATGCTTACTTCCTTGATTGTTAGTTTTATATTGGTAATTTGTGTCTTTTACCATGCCACCTAATTTCATATATCATGATGGCATTTGATAGAGAACGTTGTTTTTGTTTTGCATATTTTTTCCTTCTTTCCTTTGTCGTTCATTCTTTTTATTGATCTTTCACACCATTTTGCATTCTTCAATTTATCTATATCTCTTTCTCTATGACTGAACTGTTCATCTCTTGATTAACTTACATGTTAAAGGTTTAACATATATCACCAACAGCATGCATATGTGCTACACTTTCACGAATTAGTTTATTCTTGAACCATGTAATCACCTTAATGTACAGTCAACCTGTCTATAAAGACCATCCAAGAGATCGGAAAAAAGTTGTCTTTATATGGAGGTAGTCTTGATATACAGGTGCAAATAAGTGTAATTAGACTTCAAGGGACCTGATTTTAGTGGTCTTTATGTACAGATGGTCTCTTTATGAAGGTGGTTGCTAGAGCAGGTTGCACTGTACTTCCTTTAAGAATAAGTCCTAATTTACGAAGATTTGTTTTAAAAGAAATTAATGATTAGATCTTCACAAATTTTAATAATTCAAACCAAATCTGTACTTCGAAAGAGTCAAAGGTGATATTCCGACACAGAGGGACCCCGACTTGTGTCAAAACCTACACTTTATTCAGGTCAAGATGCACTTAGCAGAGAGCTCCTCTTACTGGGTGGGGCGAGGGAAAAAATTAGGGCTAATTTCAAACAAATATTCCATTTACTTCAATAGATGCAAGGTTCTGTATGTGTCATTACACACTCAGGGACTTCAAAGTTTCCCATTATTACAAATAAATTGAGTTTATTCACTCCAAAGCGTGTCCAAAATAAATATTGGGCAAAATCCCATCTCAACATTGGCTGAAAAATTGTTTCTTGTAATTTGACCCGCGACATAATTGTCATCCATTGTCACAAGACATGAAAAGACTTAAGTCCTGTAAAAGCCAGAAAATTACTTTTTTTACACAAAATGAATTATCACCATGATGATGTAGCCTCACAAAGCTTGTACTTGATATTTTTTCACCTCAAGAAATTAAAGTAATTAAAGACATAGAAAAAGGAGGTCAACAATAATGTCATCCATTTTATTTTTTAGTTTCAGTTTCGCTTTTTTGGGGTTTTTTTGGAAGACAGATTTTGACAACAGTATAGAGTTCAATAAATCTCATCAATTAATGCCTAATTCAAGTTTTTTTTTAATTGTACCTAATAAAATGTTCAGCAATTTATAATTTGCAGCAAATTGAAGAGGGGGACATTAAACCTCCAGGAAATGATCACAATAATTATTTTGTATATAAATTTTTCAGATAATACAATTGAAGTACATGTATTTAAAGACATAGGATGTAAGGTGTTGTGTCAAAAATTAGACTGTGCGGTTGTTACATAATTTATTTATTATCCGTATATAAAACACGGAGAACAACGTTTAAATGTCTGTATCTATATTTCTTTCATGTTTTCTGCACTTTTTATCTGTATGTTGAATTTTTGTAGCACACAGCAAAAAATAAATTCAATGTCAATGATTTGTTTTCAACACCCTCCCCCAAAGAGATTCAAAACACTGTAGTCAGTCATTTAACTCTTAATTTCCATAACATGTCCTTTGGTGTTGTTACAAATGAATACATGTACATTTTGTAAGATTTTGTCAGTTGCATACAATTGAGTCAAATTGAACAAAACCAGTATTATCAATTACATATTAGATTGTTGACAAGTACAAGTAAAGACAAATATTCCAAAATAAAATGACTTTTTACAAACCATTTAAGAAACGAATGCATGTACTTACCTAAACAGCACAGCAAGTAGATATGAAAAAGAGAGAAACAATGATTAACATATTTATTACCAGTAATTAGTCAATGATAACAAATTTTTAAAATTATTCACAATAGAATATATGTTTATCAAAGAATTTTATGAAAATTAACAAACTTTCTTCAATTTTATCCTCAAAGAAATTTTAACTTGAAGAAAATATTGCAGAAAAACAATTATGTTTCAAAAAGGGTGGATATTGTTTATAAATATATTTTTTTGTACTTAATATTTTTAATCATTGTTAGTTAAATTAAGCATTGGACATATCAAATGGATTTAAGGAGAGACAACTAAATACACAAACTTCATAATATTTTCAGGATACAAATTAAGTGTTTCTAATTAAGAAAATATGTAAAATCAACACAATAATCCTGTGATTTACACAAACATTTCAAAATCTTTAGTTTCAATCTTGGCATTGTAAACACAACATGCAAAGTAAAGCCCCTCAAAGTACCGATATTGAAAACAGATGGTTACACCCTCTGCCAATAATCCTACAATAAAGGCGAATTCATTCCTGTTTTATTGTTAACAGGATTTAGGGCTCTGACCCTAGACAGCAGATAACTCTTGAAGATAAGGAAACCTGCTCTCACCCTAATTAATCAGTCCAGAGTTAATTAGAAACAGCTTAAAGAACAATCAGGATAGAGGTTTCCAGAAAGACAGAAATGTCAATCAAATGACATTGAAAAAACACAATTTAATGTTTTTTTCTAAAAATTTAGAGTATAATATATAACTCATAATGAGGACAAATTCTAAAATCATAAAAACTCATTTCTGTTTTTGCAGCCAAAGTACAAATTGAATAAAACAGCATTGAGATTTTTAATTAACTTCTTATTTCTGACAATAGGAAAGCTTCAAACAATAAACTAACACACAAACAAAAAACATTTCTATTTATTCTGAAGGCCGATCATACAACAATACACACTCGCTGGTGTAAAATGCAAAACTGGAGGGTCCCAGTCAATTTCTGGAAAATCCATTAAAATGTACAACCCATGCAGGAAGTTAGTCCATCAGAATAACATGGGGAGACAAACAATGGCCCCACCATGGTTCACAAGTACTCAGTGCAGGGAGTGCATGGAGATCTTATTAAAACGTTCCAATGAACAAGATTTGACTGACAGCTCAAACGTTTGGGTGACTCAAATCAACTTGATCACCCTTGGTCCTTTTGTTTCGTCAGACGCAACTCCTTTTTGTACGGAAATTTTGCCATCAGACACTCTATTAGACATTATTGACTTTTTAGATTAATTTGGAAACAAGAAATTAGTTTTCTTTAATTCACCAAATGTTTGATAAAACCTGTTTTCGTCCTCAAAACATTTTGCCTTAAATCTTTTGTTGTACATGTATTTAATAACAAAATATTCTAGAATTTTATCTTAATTTTTCAAAAAGTCTTATTGAATACATGTATATCAGAGATCGGAAAAAAGAGTCAGAATACATTTTGAAATTTTAAAATTACCAACACTAAATTTCATACAAAGAGTTGAAAATAGTCACTAAATTATAATATTTTCTGTAAATCTAAGAAGGGCACATACTATAATGACTCTGCATTTGTTCCAAATAAAACAAATGACTTCTTAATGGAATACGAGAACAGCAAGAAAAATGAGTTCTTAAATTTCTACGTCAGCGTTAATGAGAACAGTGTGACCCAGGGTCATTGAATCTCCCCTTCGTCAACTTAAATATTGATGAAACAGAGGCAACGCGGCATAGTTCCTGTTACATTTGCAGACTTTTGAGTTAGAAGAGTCTCTAATGATTTTCCAAAGAGTCATCGTAGATTAATGGCAACTGCCAAACTTGGTGCGCATCTTGCTGCGTTTAATACCAAATTCTGCACCAATCTGTGAAAGACGCAGGGAGATAATGATGCAGGAGTCAAAACAATTTCCTTAAACTTCTCTAATGTCACTACAGGGAGGACAAGAACTCCACAAACAATTAGCAAGATGTGACTTCAGAATTAGAATCCTATTTGAGGTTATCACATTTTATAAGTATGAAATGATCCATTAACATGTTTTCAGGAACATCTGAACTAGATACCAAACCACCTTCATCATTAGAGTTATAAAAACTCGAAAAAACAACAATATTTTAGAGAATATGGAGAGCAATTTAAGTTTCTGTAAAGCAATATATGAATTATCTTAAGCAACAAACAGTGGTTGCTTTTTTAATTGTCTTCTTTCAATTTTTTTTAATAAATATTATATATTTTTAATTGTTTTCTTTACAAGCAGTATTTGAAATATTATATGTCATTAATTGGTTGCCCATGACAACATAAATGTATATTTGAAGAACAAGGGGAGATAATTTGTAAAAAGATATATATATATTGGTATTTATATATTCAAAACTTTTTTGTGAAACATTTTGGAGATTTATTTTAATTCTGCAGATTAAAACAGTAAAAAGACGTTATAAAAAACGAAGATGTTGTTCTTAAATCATTAATCCATGGTCAGTTGGAAAACAAAAGAAAATGAGGACTCAATAATGAAACACATAGGACACAAATACTGAATTAAAAAGGAAATGCAATAAAAACTATTTAAAATACAATTGATTATCACATGCAGAAGTGATGAGTGGATCTTAATGGCACATGAAAACCATAATTAATGAGGCACCGAGTGTTCTTTGATAATACAACATTGGAACACAATCATAATGGTAATAACTACAACAGCAAGGCCATATGTACAAATAGATGAATCTGCTAAAATAATTATCTTACAGGCCATATCACATCTGCTACATGTATGTGTTGGAATGAAATGTGAGAAAGCTGACCATTGACATGCATCAAGGAAAACAATATTGTCTGGATGTCCTAGTGTCTATTGAGTCTTAACAACGGTACCGAGGTCTTGTAGAATTGGTTGCAATTTGTCACCATGATTTCTTATCCTGTGATATTACCTTTAACTTAAATGAGCCGCAAGCCTATATTCCATACCATTCTTGATGCATCTATCATTGAGTATTTTCTCGGGGCTAAATTCATTTGCGGTTCTGTCCGCAGCTTGTCTCAATGGTCATATATTATTGGGTGTGACAGCTTCTATATGAGAAACCTTTTACAAACTCGCAGAAAAAACACACCCACCATATTGGGTATGTTTTAACAGTGCTATAAAGCATGTTTTCTCTGCGTATGTAACAACATCAGAAACATTAGCAGATAGTGTGAATGGGTTTTCTGATTATTTCTAAAGACAGAAAATCCAATATTCTAGCCATCTATAATTCTACACCAAACTTACAGTATTATCTAAATGTCTTTGAGAATTTCGATTTCTTATAAATCCACGTTATTCATTAAGTGTCATAAACAATCCATTTCGTTCATGTTTGTTGATTTGTAACTTAACTTGATCTCTACATATATACAGAACAGAATACAAATTTGTAAGTTCCAGAAGAAATGGAATTTGAACATTTCCATTTATGGTAATAGAAACACTAATTTCTTTGAAACTATGCACTTCTAATCATACCATGTATCAAGAAATAATAATATGGAAAAATATGGATACCAGCATACATGCCAAGCCAAAAACTAACTTCTAAGTGTGCAAATGTGCATTATGTCATTTTAATATTTCTTTCCTTACTCAACAAAAATAACCAATTAAAGATGAAATTTTATATTTATTCAAATTCCACATTGCATAATTGTTATATTGACTACTACAATCAGTGTGTAACATTCTTAATTACACTGCTTTGTGCATTTCTGAAATTAATAAATGTCAGATTCAGTTGCATGGTAATTGTAAACGGTTTCCAACAGGCTTCAATTATAATTTGCTTTTGTCATCATTCAAAATAAATACAGTCATAATTTCGTTCAATTTGCAGTCTCGATTTTCTGCATCGAAGGAGAGTTCAGGAATACAATTTGTACACGACTGCTATAGAATATGACAAGATATCGCTGGTAATTCATTAATAATAAACAAATAAAACCGCTGCAAAACAGAATTTTTTGTGTATCAGTTTTCATCCATAGAGAGAATCATATTATGATGTACCGTACAGTATATAAGTATCATATTTCTTTCCTTTTAGAAAACATGCAATCAATATCCAAACCAGGGAGATCGCAGGTCTTTAAAATAGTCGCAGATGACACTTATAATCCCCCACTTTACTATCCCAGCATGCATTGTAAGCTCATCATATTTGACATGGATTTCAATCAAAGATAATATAATAACTCGCAGTCTTGTTCAATATTCCAATGGCATAATCCCCAGTTCATATAGAATGCAAGCAGAGTCGTTTTGATTTCTATAAGACCACGGGAATTACTCTCACAGTGAGAAAGATTTTAGGCTAAAACATTGTACAGATTGTGATTAAAGGTGTAAGAAGCACATCAGGAAAAGAAGCCTCATTATCAATTTACTGTATATGTTCAATTTTTACTGAAGACCACACAGTTAAAATTTTGAACACGTTTTTCAGCAAAAAGTCATAAATATCTGTCTGTATTTGTTTAGTGTGGTGATCAGAACCTCCCTAATGCATGCAAAGGCAAAAATCTACTTAACATTGTTGTAGATATATTCAAATTAAATGAATCTCTTGCAAATCAAATTTTTCGCAAAGGTAATTCAGACTCATGGATTTCTCTCAAAATAGATTATTGGCTTTTTAAAATCATTGCTTATCTTTTCAATCTTAGATATTTCTTGAGATTTTGATATATACTTATTTCCAAATAATATAATCAAGTTCAAATTGTTTGTTTAAAATGTAGTCTTTGAACGCATGCATCTCTAGCACTGGGAAAATATTTACAAAGCAGAATTTTCCTCATTGTCATGGTATTACACAAAAATAATAGGACAAATCTGTGACAGAAAATTGTTGTCTCAACACACATAAATTGTACAGGTGGTTCCATATGAGTGACAAATAGGCTGTATAAAACAAATATAATAATCATTATGTGTCATTTAGATGGAAATATTGGAAATAATTGAGGTATATTTTCAACAAGTTGTCACATTCTTGCAATTAATGATATCAATTTCTTTTTGTAAGGGCCAATTTCAGGCTAATTTTTATTTCTTTCAATTGGAACATAAAAGGAATTGAAGATTTTGCAAAAACAACTTTTTAAAAAAAAAACTCAGAAAAATATTATTTCCAACATTTGAAGAAAAAAAAACACAACTAGTATGAAATAAATTTACAAAGACTATTTTCACAATTTTTCATTGTTTTTTTAAGTCCTTAAAAACTCAAAAGTTGCATGATTATTTTTTGTGGTTTCTGGGCAACTCTCATCATAATTGAATTAGCTTTGCTTTAAATAGGCTCCTTACATTCTTTGTTAATTTGCAGTTATCAAAGTTTCCCAATCATCCTGACCACAAACATTAAATGCGCAGCAGGGATTGCAGCTTTTAAACCCCATTTCTTATCCATTCCTCGGGTGAAAAATTAAGAAAAGCTAATTTAAACTCTATCAATTATTGAATTCAATTTGCGGAAAATTTACTTTTATTTTTGCCAGCATGGGCCTCACTTTGACACTAGAGTTGAACAAACTGACGGAAATATTTTAATTTGCGAGTAAATATTTAAATGTTTAAAACCTTAATTTTCTCTGGAAAATGTCTCTACATAGGACCTAGAAAATTTAAATTTCTTGCCAAAAACTCGATATTATGTTTTGGAAACGAAGATTGCTCAACATCTGATGTGCCAAGCCAGACATGTTTAAAGACACCCTTAAACCAATCAAATCACGACACTGCTCATCAAATATCAAATTACCTCTGGTTAAAAATTGTCAAATCTCCGCCAATGCGGGTCTGGTGTGGAGCATGAAGTCGTCATTTGAGATTTTAATTAGCATTAATTTAGCAAAATCACAGACTTTTCATTTGGAAGGTGTCGAAAATTTTCAGTTTTCACAAGTTTCTCGGCACAAGGAGCAGAATTTCGTCACAGTTTCATGTCAATGTATTAGTTTTAAATTGCAACCTTTTGTTTATGCACATGCTGGTCTGACAGATTTCTGACAGGTTTTCAGATCCCCTCATTTGAAACAGACACAAGTTCACATCGCCTTTTAAGTTACATTACATAATTTATGACAGACAGAAACTGTAAGGTGTCCAAAGGTTATTGCTTCCCAAATAATTCTGAATTTACATACAGGTACAGATGACAGGATTAAATAGTATACAGTGTATATGGACACAAAGATAAAAAGTTTTATTTGTTTAATACAGTTTAACTTCCTGTTATAATGCTTTCTGACAGTAAGTGTCATAATGCAAAAAAATTTAGAACAAGCGAAAACAGCATTTAAACATTATTCATAATTAAACATATTTGAACAGTTAAAGAAATGTTACTCTATTTTTTATTTTTACTTTTTTTATTCATACAATCAATTGTTCATTATAGACAATATTCTGATTTGAAAAACTTTCATGAATTTAAATTGTTCCAATTAAAGCTAATCATAGTTGACTTTTCTTAGCCTCACAAAAAAGACACTATAATTCAAACATTTTACCAATAAAACTTCTGTTAACAAACATGTTCATTAGAAATACATATCCAAGGTATTTTAAGTATCAAATGCTTTTTCAACCTGGAAATCAACACACAGCGCTGAGCAGCGACAAAACCCCCACAATGCACATACAACTGAATGGTTTGTAACTCGCATTTAGAGTTCAAGCTTTTGTGTGAACGAGATTAACTGATTGAAAACCACCTCGATGTTTCATTGCCATATCATAACAGTTGGCCCGGGTGCGTGGAGTGCAATATTGAAACGTCTGTGTCCCTAGTCGGGGGCCCCTGCCCTGTTCATGCAAGAATAAATCTGTTTTTTATGTACGTGCAAAAAGCATGAATTTCTCATCAAAACAGACAAAGGCGTCCCAATTGTTGAAAAATCTGGAAATCGAGAGGGCATGAAAATTATCCCTATTTGAAGTATATTTCTCAAAAAATGATTTTCTGTTGCTATTGCGATGAACTGAAGTAGAAAGAGATTAGAATTCTATACAGTGAAAAGATAAAAAAAAACCTTCATCTGATGTGAAAACCAGCCAATCAGGTGTTCTGAGGATACAACAAATATCGCAGATTTAAGGACAAATTTTGTTTGTTATTATTGAGGACTCCAAGTGTACAATGTATAGATTTAAGTATTCAGCAGGTGTAAGGACAAAATTACAAATTTGAAATGAGCCATGTAGGTACATATGCAAATCCTACCATTTTGTAAATTTGAAACAATATGTATGTATAAATGGTTTTAAACTTTGATCTAATCTGCAGTACAGATTTGACAAAGAACTTTGTTTTAAGTTCTTCTAAGATTGTGTACATGTATACCGTACATATATACATATATAATTATATGCATAAAATGTTACATTTTTTTTTAAATCATTCGTTAAAAACTGTTTATTTTTGAAAGATTTATAATAAGTCATTTTTGCTATACACATAAATGATGCAACATACAAATAATAGTTTGATATTTCTTTTGAAAGTTTTCAAGTTAAATTTAATTCCAGTTATACTATCATTTTTTTCCATGCAATTTTCACTTTTTCAAATGTTTGTTGATGCCACTTTGTTGTTTCATTAGGAACATTATAAATGTACATGTAAAACTAATTTACAGTTTTAATTATCGCAAACAGCTTCTTCTATTGTAAAGCAGAACCAAACAGGTCCGCCACACACACTTACAGGCAGGTACCGTTATAAAAGATAAAATAACTCTACCCCTAACTGGAACCAACCCACTAATAAATCAAATCACCTTTATGTCAGTTGTCTTTCCAAAAGAAAACAGTCACATTTTTGCATTACAAAGGTAACTTTCAGGTAGAAGAAACATTGACATGACAAATTCTCGATCGTCAGCGCTGATAACAGATCTGTTTTTCTTTGCAATTCAAGCCTGGCAAATGCATACCTTAATGACATCATTAGTGAAATGCAAGGTGTCAATTTACTATGAGTCTCACAAGTAAAGCCAACAACAAACAAAGACCTAGTTATCTAAAATATACTTAAATTACACCTTATTGTTGAAATTTCCTTCATTGTCACAAATTCTGAAATTTGCTTGAGTTATTTCTTGACTTTGTATAATTCTTGCTAATGAATCGTGCAACACAAAAGATGAAAAGAGGGTAAAAGTTTTTTTTAACAATATCTCATTGGAGCTGGAAAACACAAAAGTAATTTATAATATATAAAGTTTGTTATATGTTTTCTATACTTCTTTTTGTGTGGTGATGATGACCCATCAAATTCTAAGCTATCAAAGAGTCAAATTATGACCACAAATATCTTAAAAATACAAAAGAATTTTTTGGTAATGATACATACTTCTTCAATTGCTATTTCATATGTTCACAAAAAGAACTGAAATTTTAATTTCAAATAAATCAAGATTTGACGCCAGTTAGTAAAATTCATCTTTATATTTACAGTACAAGTATTTTCTTAAATTCCAGAGTCAGTCATTGACATTGATAAAAATGACAATAAGCAAAGAAAAAAGGAAGGAAGAAAAAAATGATGTGGGGAAAACATACAAGAAAATCAACCATGTATCCATCAAAATGTAGCCATCTTTTTTCTTTGCTTGATTCATAATTTTTTGGAAATTCAATCTCTTACTCTGTCAATCATTCTAAACCTAGCTCTACTCATCTCTTTCCTTCTATCCACTGTGTTAGTTTTCTCTGTCTCTCACTTTTCTCAATATGTATGACTGCATGTCAATGTTTGTCTCTCCCTGTCTATCACATGGTGTGTAAATATATCTTTCTCTCTTTGTTTTTCCCCATTTCTGCTCCATTTCTGCTCTCTCTCTCTCTTTCTCTCTCTCTCTCTCTCTCTCTCTCTCTCTCCTTCTGTCTATCTGTCTGTTTCTCCCAACCTAACTTTGTCTCTCCATCATTCTCAATATGTCTGATGTTAGCATCTTCTAAACCTATATATTTGTCTTTCTCCTGTCTGCTCCTTTCTCTACATGCCTTATTCTCTCTCTCTCTAAATACAAAAATCTTCAAGGTGTACCAGTGTCTTTCTCAGGCTCTCCATTTCTGTTTGTTGAGTCTCCCCTTCTTCTGTTCCCTCTCCTTCAATGCTTGTGACTGTGTGTATGTGTCTCTAAGCTATACTCCTTTATCTGTCTCTCCCTACCAGCGTGTATGTCCTTCTATCTGTGTTTTTACTTATTAAGAACTTATCCATCTCTCTCTCTCTCCCTCCCGCCCACCCCCTCG
>JAUMGZ010185893.1:0-13612 GCA_032359645.1 Pododesmus macrochisma
ATAAGCGATCACCAAGAAACACAGAAGTACATGATTCCGTTCTACAGTTTCTGGTTTGTCAAACATATAAATTGGTCCGAGGCAAGCATAAATCACTCCCTGATGATTCCTGATTTGCACTTCACTTTGAGCACTTCTTAAAAATAAATGCATTAATAACAAAACGCCTTATGCAGCAAATTTAACTAAATCCATTTGCTCACGTCTTCTAAATCTAAAGAAATTTATCTAATGAGTATAAGGATTAATGAATCAGAGTGTATTCTCACTTAAAACTAGGGGCATAGAAATTTTCCTGATTTTTCTATGAAAAAATTCCGGGCAAAACGGCAAATATTTGTATGCGACAGCAATTTTGTTTTGCCCCCACCAATTGTCCCAAGCCTACGGCCCACAACGTTGGCTTAGATTCAACTGATGCAAAAATAACTTTATTCAAAATGTATGACAAAAATCTTTTTTATTTGATTGACCATTAACGTTCTTGTATAAATCTCCAAGAGTATCAAGTAAATATAAAACATGCTGAACTAAATTGAAAGAAGCAATAATCGAGTTTCAGGATACGAGATTGACAGACCTGCATATTATATAGGAATTTACACATGGAATTAATGATCACAACACGCACATGGCAACATCAATAGACTCTATAGAAATTATGATGGCAATTGTCGGCAGTGTGAATTTATGTAACATGGTTAAAATATCTGCCATAAAATCCCGGAAAACAATTTTTAAGATGTTCCTTGCTTTTACAAATGTTGTGTTCAATTTTGATGTATGCTGCCATTGTAAGTCTAAGCTTTGATTTTTGCTGTAATAAAATGTATTCACTTGATGTCAATATCAATGTAAGCAAACTTATTATAACTGATATTAAGACTTTCAGTAATACTAGTACCTGTCTTCTATAACTCTTTAAAGATTGATACTAATATTAAGCTACCGTAGTTGTGGGAATTTATTATCGGGCAAAAAATATTAGTTCTACCAACTGTTCATTGTTTCACTACAGGTTTTGTGACCTGAATATCAAGCAAATTATCTGGATGAAATGGCGGTATAAACCCAAATGACAAATACAGTAAATTATAATGTTTATTCAGGTCTCCTTGTCCATTGGGTATATATTGCCTTTTAAACGCTTACCTTTAAACTGAGCCACATCACAAATTAGTGTAAATCGAAAAGCAAAGTAAAACCCTAAATGTTTGTTGTATGCAGAGTAGTAACAAAATATTAAGGAATGCATACCTTTGTACGGATGCTATGGAATCTCCAGTCATCGTAAGCAGAGATGAACATATAATATAATTTAATATAAAAAAAAACACTGACTGGCTGAACGACTTCAGATGATTAAAATGAACACTGTCAAAATAGCGATACCGGTGTTTTGTCCATTGTAGAATTAATTGTGCCGTCTTTAATTTATTGTGTGTCTTTAGTCAGTTACCATATATATTATTCCAAACTCTATAAACTGGGCGTTAACACACCTAGCGATAATAAATTTATTAACAGAGTAATTAATTATACAGACCCCGTGGTCTAACTGCATGAACCCTGCTCCACGTAAAAAATTATTTTCAACATAGAATATTTGAAGTATTGCAACAACATACAGCAATTTATATAAATATAAAATATAAAGCTATCACAATAAAGTTGCAATTTAAAATAAAAATGTTTAATTTGGTATTGTGCAGTATAGGTAAACAATAATCACACACGTTTCATTTTTCTTTCGGTCACTATTTTAATTTTACTGCATACATGTTTTGTATTTCATCTCGCAAGAGATATTTTTCTCTCCCTATATAATGTCTCTCTGAACAACTATGTATAAAGTGTAATCTATAAACATAATCTTGCATGTCTTACAAAAACGATTACCCATTTAATGGTCATAAAACATGGTGACAAAAATGCTTTCTCATAATATACAATGTAGTATGTGTGTAGTCAGGCATACATAGCACAACATCTATAGCTTTAAGTCTTTGTAAGTCACGTTTGTTGACAATGAATTTGTCAAATACAAAGAACACATCAAACATATATTAGCCATTACCAACGACTCTGAAGATTTTATCAATCTTGTATTCTTCCAAGAGATATGAATCTGATTTGGATAATATACCTGTAAATAACATCAATTAGGATTTAAAACTTTTTGATGATTTAACGACAAGCTTACGCAAAGACTAATTGATTAACAAGTTACCTTGGATCTAAGCATTTATACAGCTCTCACAATCATTACATTTTCTTATACTGATTACAAGATTACTTCAAAATAATAATTTCATGTGTGATGATATAAGGTGTAACTTTATTAGCATGAAGTCTTCGATAAATTGTCCTCACGTCTTACACTTATCCTATTGATCAACACTTCAAGAGGAAATAACAAACGCAATAAGTCGTGTTGTATTTTATTATCTACAAGTGTCCAAGGTATATTTATCATTGCCCAATGCTAAACTAGTAAATAGAAAAACTTAGACGATATTCTAGGCCGTAAGTCCATGGACATTGGCAAACAATAAGAAAACGTTGGACAAACCCTCTTTCTCACACATAATACATTTAAATGTGCATTTTACAAAGGAAATAAAACAAACATGGTTATCTAGGTCTAGCCTATTCTAAAGTGATGTTCTCTTGGGCGTCCGTTGAGAACGATTGATTCATATCTAGGCCTGGAATCTTGGACAAGGCCCTCTCACACAGATTTGGTTTTTTCGTCTTCTGTAGATATGCTATTTATATGATGGCCTGTTTCAGTTTAGAAGTTTGTATACATGTATTATACACTGGTGACACATACTATAGTTAGAGACTACCTTCATTTAATCTTGCTGTATATATTATATTTCAGTAAGATAACAAGGCCAGAAGGTATAGACATTTACTTTTTGTTTCAATACTAAAACATAAATCTTCCAAACTACGCAGTAATAATTATATCATTTTATTGTTTTTGGTGTAAAAATCATATTCAGACAGTAAACTGTTAGGAGCGAGGTTAATCAACGCAGATATCTCACCTGCAATGCACTTATTAAGAAATCGTTCATCTTTCTCTTTTGTGTTCAAACCTAAATGTTTTTGCGCGTTCATTATCTTACCACTTATAACCTTATCACTGTCTGCATACTAGCGGTTTCTGAATCTCTTCAGGCGTGTGCTCATACACATTCACGAAACAAGAATTTCGTTTTGCACGTTTCTTACACTTACATTGAAAATAACATCGTGCATACATGGCATATTTATAGTGACTTTAGGGCGTTCAGTATCAGGAACACAATTTCTGATCAAAACCCAACACACCTATAATTTATACACACTGATTATCATTTGACGAAACTTGGCTTTCTTATTTTTAAAATGTTAGCACATTAAGTGAAAAGTGAAATTCTAAGGAAAGTTGGATACAAGCACAAGATTGATATCTATAATCAAAGTTTAAATTAATTCAAAATAAGATGGTTATGATATTTTGAACATCAAATGAATAAATCAGTGAGAAATGAGTATAATAAAAATCTTGCATAAATAAAAGTGTGTCAACTTCATTTATACGTGATGATTGATATCTTCGTTGACCTATGTCAAGATATGCATCTGAACTGGATAATTTTCTATGGAATGACATCATTAGAACAATGAGTAATAACATAAAGCGGCATTTTAAGCAAAAAACTGATATCACAAGATAGAGTGTTCAACTTTCATGACGAGTTGTTATCTTTTACAAAATCAAAAATAATAAAACACAATTGTGTTAATACATTGATACAATGATGGATGGCAACAGTATTTTTACCAGCAGGCTATTAACATTTAAGAAAGTTATCAATTGATACAGTTGCATGATAAATTAATTATGTAAATTCATTAAATGTACATAGAACAAACGTTACTTTGCATAAGAATCAAAAGTGAATGGTACCAGTTGATCCACACAGTTTCATAAATCAATTTTGGCTAGACAATCTTATAATACTGTTGGGTGTGGTTTTTGTCCATCATTATCATTGTGATCTTTACCTTCCCAACTTCTTCTTTAACTTTGTAGCTTCGAAGTACCGAGGTCTTGTCTATTCTAAATTAAATTTATATAATAAAGCGTCCATTACTGACGGTTGCATCAGAGCTAGACGTGAAATTTGGGACGAGGTGTCTCTCAAAGAGTATTGGCTCTTTCCTCTTATAAATAATATATTTGTCGGAGGAATGTTTCAAATTGCATTTTTCTATTAGTTCACTTTAAAGTTATTTTGTTAGTGGAATTATATTGGTTTTTTTAACTGGGGAATTGTGTAAACTTAATTGACACACCTTTTGTGTTTGATCTTCTGCTAGAATAAGGCAAGCAGTGGGTCAATATTTTTTAGTTGTTTGGGCTTAAAAGTAAAAAGTCTGTTATTTTGAAAAAAAGATACAACTAAATTATGAACAATATCTGAATATACAATATCTTGACTGTAGAGGCAAAACTGATGCACTTTTTATACTTAAGATGCTAATCAATCTCTGCATATTAAGAACCATATAAATTACCTCATACTTTCAGAAATACAATTATATTAACTATTCATGAAATTGACAAGCTAACACGTGAGTGAGCTAGTTGCTGACATTTTATGCATATGAACATATCCATAATACAAAAAAACAACTGATAGAATGCAAGTTTAAGAAGCAGGTGTAAGGAAGAGACATGTAGACACGGATATCCTTCAGAAATAATGATATATGTCCATTTCAAAGTGTGAGTACATGTGTACCCACATCAATTCATATTACACATATTATAGTCATAAAGATTACAATTGAAAATTAAATTTATACTAAGGTAAAATGCAAACCATTTTAACAATTTAGTTTAAAATTCTAACAGGACTATAGTGTGAATATTTTATTTAAGTGTGATAAAAGATTTGATAAATTCCTCGTTAATTAAATCTGATAATAAAAGGCACAGTCCATAACCTATTTTAAATGGGTTATCTGATTAAACGTAACAGAACAAATGATATTGTAACATAAACTTGTGGCCTGACATTTATGTTTGAAGCAAGAATTGTATCAAATGCCATTAAAAAGTTGTATCTTTATGAACAGTGCACTACAGGATACATTTAAATACAAAAATAAATAAATGTGTAATTATTCTATTTACTAGAGAAATTCTTAATAGTATTTTTGAGAGGACCACAATAAGTGTAAAGTTAAGAAGGCTGACACTTAAACGCATGAAAATCCAGTGCAATTACAAAATATGAACTTTTCACCTAATTAAAAGCTATGCTGTGAAGTAACACAAATAAGAAAAATATTTAAGTAACATGAACTGGTATTTTGATACAAATTTATTTCATAACAAAACAAAACTGATATGTTGAATTGTTGACTGCATTACAATTCATTTTTGATATATTAGTACAACTGTTCCAAACTGTAAACAAAAAATATTTCAGTATAAAAGAAAGGCGAGTATATTTTCAAATTTTATTTCAAAATAATCACATGTTGGAAGCAAAGATTTTCATATGAAAACATGTATTTAGTGTATAACTACAACAATTTACTACATGTATTTGAGAAAGTGTGTGAAGGCTTAGGTTTAGTGACTCCCGTAAATTTTAAACCATAAACGTTGGAAGTTATCTCGCTGACTGATGTGTTATAATATGTTACCAACTAAAATTAATCAAGCATTAACTTGTCATACAGAAATTTACCCTTTTGATGAAAGAAAACTTTGAACATGAAACATCGAAAATACGGCTAATCATTTGAAAACAATAATCATAAAAATTGCTTGTTTGATCGTCCACTGCAATAATATTCCATTTAGTCAACAATAAATACAAGCGATTTGAATTCTTCTATGAGTTAAGTATCACCTAAGAGTTTTTCATGTCTTGTGTTCATCGTCATGCATCTTCACTGGGCCAATAATCTTCTGTCTTCTACCCTGTTGAAAGCATTTTGTAACTTCGCTGTTAAAACCCATCAAGATCTCAAAGGCAATGAATAGAGCCAGCTAGATGCCCATAAAAATCAGCATTTCAAAGGATCCATCTTTCTCCTACGTTGTTTGATGTTTACGTAAAATTTCCTGCGACAAAAAGTAAGAAAGGGGAGACACTTAAAACATCCATTTACCTACCACAAAAGACAGAATGCATAAATTTTGTGAAAATATAACATTTAAACAACAAATAAACGGACGATCTTAGACAAATTAAGCTGTAACAGTTACAGGACCACCATTCTTATTTATAGCATCGCTCACTGATAAATCATACATGTTACATTCGCTTTATCATCAGTGAGTGTTTTATTATCCGTCTGTACATTCAAGAAAAACACCTTGAATTTTAAAAAGGACCTCCCCTTAAATTCTAAATTTTAACTCTAAACTCAATTTCATTGTCAATTTCTACATCCCTGTGAGTGACTTGGACCTCCTTTGTTAAAGGAAATAAAATATCTTTCTGGTGAGAAATTTAATCAAATGTTTTACAAGACTGAGTGTACATGTATTACACAGTAAAAGCTATATAAAATAAAATAATCAAATGAATTTGTATTTCATAGACTTGCTCGACAAGGAAATTTGTGCTCTGTCAAAAAGAACAGACCAAAGGTCAAGAAAAAATCTCGACTACTTTAAACTTTTAAAGATGTCTTCATAACAGTACATGTAGGTACATTGTCTCCGCATCTATCTACATGGGTGTTATGATTGTGTATGTGTGTGCGCATGGTCTTAGGTGATTAATTTGTCGTTTTTCATGTGACATGTTATGTTAAAGTCTGTTTCTAAAAAACTTTAATATTTTTTTATTTCTGAGAGCTATTGTAGGAAAATAAAATCTATTTTTGCCTATACCTGCAGGACATTGTTGGATTTCTAACAAAGAGATTGATAGTCGTGCGTTTAATAGTACAATTCATGTTGACATTTCTGATAACCTTTATACAGGTTTATTACTTTAACAATGCCTTGCAAAGTATACTTATCTTAAAATGAAATATGTTCACGAAAAAGTACAAATTAAATTATCCTAAAAGCGCCTCTTTTATTACTTTAAAAACAAATAACATATCTAACCCAATTCGCAGTTCAGTATATTTCATAATAAAATGCACAAAAAGTTTTTGTTTTTCAATATATAGCAGCAAGTTAATGTTTATTAAAGAACAAAGAATATACATACATCATTTGATTTGTTAATTAGTTTATTCTGTATATTAAACTTAATATAGGTATAAAATCATACAGATAATATAATGTATACTAAATCCTTGAGTTACGTGCATATAAGGTCTTAGACTATTTCTAAACTTTTATATAAAAATAAAAATATTCTCTTCATTAATATTCAGTTTGTCAACACTTGTTTTGACATAGTTATCAATTGACCTAACTAGTTCTTATGTATAATACAAATGCATACGAGGCAAGGTTATTTCTATGAACAGTTTAGTCCATGGCTTACCTTAAAAAAATACAATAGAGGTAAAAGGCAACTTAAATACAATTTCCTTAATTGAGTGTCATATACCAAATTTGTTCTTTATTCCATTGTTATGACAAATGAAAACTCGTGTATCCAATTAAATTAAGGGGTAATTTATAAGGTCTTTATCTTTAATTTGTTGTTTAAAAGGGTGCCAAGTTAGCATTAATTCTAACTCATGTTCTTGGACACAATGAAAACATTAAAATAAAAAAATAAAAGTACAATTAAAATTTGCCTTCTCAAAAAACATACCTAGTAAAATAAATTGTGAAAATAAATCCCGCTAAGAAAAGTCAAACGTAAAAATTACTTCTATGGATATAATACTTAACCACGGAAACAAACAGCCATTAAATCAGTTAGTCCTTCAACACACAAACTTAACCGTACAGTGAATTATCATCCTTTGAAACACTGAAGTAACTCTCTAATCAATGTGATGGCAATGCCTGTAAATATTTTGTGATTTTTTTAACTGCATGTATGGAAATACGTTAGCATGATAAATCTTTAGCACAAACTATTTTGACTGATTTGGTCTATGATATTAATCCTCTGCAACACTCAGACAGTATGGTTTATAAGTGATTGAAGCTTGATATTATTTCATTTTCATCAAGTGTAATTTTTACAGACGGAAGAAAACATGAACACCTTACGCCCCTGACCACATTTAAATTGGTGGTGCATATAAAAACAATTTTTGAAATATATTTTACAAGAGTGATCACGGGAATGATTGTGTAGTTGAAAAGACAAATCTTTTTTGAATGTGTATACTTGTCTTCCGTCTGACTCTTGTCTCATAAAACAGTAAGGCATCATATTTCCGTCCTGTTTATTCCACTTATCTAGTTTTTTTTAACCATATGTAGATTTTCTCTAATCAGACAGAACCTGATGACTATGAATATCTGTAACATTGTAATGTATATATATCTGTACAGTAAGTATGCAGTTTGTCTCTTTAAACCCTAATATTTAACCAAAGTATGACTTTTTGTGCATATAATCCTCTACTTCGGTTTTCTAAAACTATATCTATGAAGTTAAAATACCATATACAAGGAAAATTGGGCATAACAGCCATATTTTTCTACAAACCAAATTAGTAATGCTGAATTTTATTTGAATCAAGTATACCAGTTAAAAATCGAAGCGATAGCTACTCAGCAAGATGCATCAAAATATAATATGCTTTCTTTATAAATCACAACATCTCATTGCTAAAAATTGTTTTAAAAAAATGTGACTTCAGATTATTCTCATTTTTAATGTAAATCCTTCCATGTTTTATTTATTTATAAGTTACAACATCCTATTGCTAACAATTTTTTTTTTAATTGAGTTCAGATTATTCTCATTTTTAATGTTAATCCATGTTTTCTCCATTTAAATAACATCAATATTCTATCATAAACAAAACATTTAAAGTTCTCTCGAAATGCATTTACCTCTCAAACTGAACTTTATTTTAAAGAAAAACTTGCACTAAGATTAGGAGTTTTATACCTGTTGAGGGTAAACATATTTCTTGTGATGATGTAGGTTTAACTTTTATAATGATGGGTAGATCAAACAAACACAATCAATAGTAATCAACTTTAAACATAACTAGTTAAATGAAAATTTGACAAGTTTGTATCATTTTTCGTGTATTCCTCCAACTTGATCAAAGAGGATTAACTTAAATCCTAATTGTCATCTAATAGTGCAAATTGGTGATGAAAACATCTTAAAGAATCTTCAAAGGTTAAATATTAATGAGTAACTAATTCTTTTTCATCTTTTACAAATAAGACACTTGTAACATTACAAAATCAGTGTGGTTAAATATCACAGACATTCATCTATAATAGTAAGTAACATATGAAAGATTAAGTTAAAGGCAGCAAAATTTAACAAATTACCACTAGTTATCACATAAAATTTAACCTCAAACTTGTAAACCCATACAAATTACATGACACTTCATTTCTCGACTTTTCTGTAATCACGATCAAATGGTAAACCCAGTGTTGTCTAATGAGGCTTGTCACCCTAAATTGACACTTCTGTCTGCATCACAGGCATTCAAAATCATAAATGACAAAGTTGGTTTGATTTTTTAAAATACATAAAAAAATAATCTAACCTCATCAATAAACAAAATAATATATCTTCATTTCAACAACAAGTTAATACATCAAAGTTAGAGACATAAAAATGATAATGTTTAATCTTTATGTTTATAACATGAAAATAATAGATTACTGGTTAAAATGCATTTCATCTGAAATTAAACAAAAGGTATGATAATCAATTGAGCATGTCGGCTTGTTACTTCCCCTCACGTCTGGTATATCTAGACATTCAAATTAACGAATTAAATCAAGTATTAACCTACTAGTAAGTTACATTTCCCCACTCATCAAACTAATATGAAATATGTATTACTGTATTAAATAATACTATAAACACAACAGTCAGTTATACGGCCAGTTACAGCCATTGTGTAATAATTGTTTTCACGTTAACTTTTCCAGCTAATTCCAACTAAGCAATTTTAAAAACAAAAGAAGATACTTATTACATTATGTTTGCCAATGTCCATGGACGGACTAACGGCTTTAGAATATCATCTTGGTTTTTCGAATTTTCTACTTTATTACATGTATTAAATATTATGATCAGGACATTTTAACTATTTAAACTTAACCACTAATAAAATAAAATTGTGAATGCAACATTATTACAAAAGATCAAAATTCAGGTGGATTGTTAAAATAGTCAAGGAATGATTATACAAACAAACGTGCAATATATTTCCTAACTTAGATTAAAGTTTTTAAATTTATTCTCTGTTGAGATATATAGTAAATAAACCTTAACATCTCAACATTAACAGTGACTTTCTCCTTATTGTTGTGTCACAATTCTCCTTGTTAACGTCTACATGAAAGCCAATGACATTTAAAATTAAATCCCACAATAATCAAAGAGGTAAATATAATCACAGCTAAATTTTATATCTATAAAGAGAAGAAAGACGTTTGATTATAGAAAACTATGCTTGAGCAACCAAAGAGAAGGTTTAATTTGTATTTTAGTTAATGTATTAAGAAATGTTACTCTGAGATTAGCAGTCTAATTGACAGGAATTTTCTCTGATCTTAAATCGTCTAGACTAATACGTATCAATGTGTTTTATAAAGATACTTTTTCTCTCATATTCAGAGTGTTTAATTTCCAAACATAAGTCATTTGATGTATAGGTCAAAACCCTGCTCTTTCCAATAACTCGTCAATATTTAGGGGGAGGGTCGATGTCTAGCTTAGTAACGTCCATCAAAGAGTCTATTTAAGATCTCAAGTATACTTGTTATTAAAGTTTCCAAAAAAGCTACGCTCAACAGTTGTGTATTTCAATAGGGACATAGTTTTGATGATTATTTTGACATTTAATCCTGTATTTGAGTGAATGGGCCTACCTAATACTTCTCAAATTATTTATTTGGATATGTGCCCATTTGGTCACAGACTCTTGCCTTTATTCATAACTGATTTGCGAATTTATTAAGTGACGAAAATCAATCAAGAAACCATCAATAACTCAATTTATTAAATTTTTGTGTATATGGTTTGAAAGTTTATTTTGTATTATGGATGAACATAGCTGAGATCTTTTCAGCAAACATTCCATCGTGTCTTTTTGTGTTTAGAATATAACCGTATAAAATCATTAAATTCTATTTGCTAATTTGTGATATGTTAATTGAAAGACTCTTGATCTACTCACAATATTCTAGTTTGCCCAGTCACGCCTATCTGAAGAGAAAATATTTAAATCCTTTGTGGATAGAAGTAAGAAGTAGCTATTTCAATCATTAATTTGTCAGCCTGAGACGAAAGTTGTATGCTAAGGCGTTGGTATATGATGTTTACATTTCATGTTAATAACCATTTCAACAATTATTTTTCCAGCCAATTTTAAAATGTGTGCTGTTCTTTTGTACATGTTTAATAAATCTAAACAAAATTGTGAAGGTCTTGTAAGATTTTAAAAAAAATTATCATATAATTTGTTATCTGACTATTCGATATATTAATATTAATTCAAAACAAATATTGCAGACCAAAATCGATGGGTCAAGTTGCAATTTATACTAAATAGTTCACATTTTTTCTAAATCAGCTATTTCAAGCAGACAATACTTTTTACAATTTTCTTAAAATGATGATGTCATCAGCTCACATAGCAATCTATATATCTTCAACAAAAGATAAAGGATAGATACGCATATAGAAATAGAAATAAATTACATTAGATAAAAACATGAATAACAATGGTCTATTTTGGTTTTTTGATTATCTAAAACAAGTCATTTCTGTAAATTGAGATAAGGAAGGATGACCAACGAAAATGCAACCAGACATCAAATAACAATTAAATCAAATGAAACTACATCTCAAAAATATTCTTGACAAGCCATTGCATTGTTACAAAGATGTTAAATATAAACCCAAATTAACATCGACATATATAGATATGATCTTTTTAATTGGTCTGTATATTCACTTAATGTTTCATCAGACATTTTAACCACAAAAAGAAGACTTCATAACATCATCATTACTTCACAAGATAGTAATATTTAGGGTGACGACAATGCGATAAACTAACGTGTTAAAATAATAGGTAATGTTTGTTTATTACAATCCACATAACAATATAAATCGTTCATGTGTCTGTGAAATACATTTCTGTACTAAGGGAGGTAATGTAGTGATTCAAACCATGATATCAGCTGTTTCTGTTTTACATTGGTTGTTTTTTTTCGAGACGTACATAATTATACTCATTTTATTCGCTGGAAAGTAAATTGCTTAATCGTTTAATGAAACAAAAATTGCTTACATGCAGCAACATTTTATAAGTTTTATTTGCTGCCATATGTTTATAATATTATGAATCATATAACAAATATGAATCATTTAACAAATGGATGTGCTTGAATGTATAAATAAACATTTACATACACAATTTTTTCCTTGTATGTTAATTAACTTAATATTATAATCATAATTTGTAAATAAGTGTTTGAAATGATATATTATTGTATCATACCTGCCATGTATGGCCCTTGACTGAAAAAGTAAAATTATCTTATCTAATCTTCAAACATCTCTGAGAAATCTCTAAATTAATATGATTTATTATGTATTAATAATTTATTGAAAACTTTTCAAATATTTTGATGTAAAGCTGAAATATTGAAAACCTTACAATGGACAATGGACAGGATATGTATGGCAATAACTTCCCTTGGACCTTTGATACAGATGGATAAAAATAAGGATAAGAATTATACATTGAAAAAATACATAACATGGCTTTGAACACAGAGTATTTGCTCTTTCCTCTTATAAAATTCATATTTATCGGAGGCATGTTTCAGATTACATTTTTGTTTTTGAACATATAAAATATTAGGTACTTTTAATCCTGTACTACACCCTATATATAATTGTATTATCAATCACATATGAGATGTAGGCTAAGGAATACATAAATATATTATCAATCACATATGAGATGTAGGCTAAGGAGGATGTGGTTAAATACTTACTTGAATTTTACATTATTGTGGAGATTTCAGCTTTAATATTTGATAAGTTTGAGATTTTTACAACCCAAGCTTTCTTTCCCCAGCATTTTGCTTTGTAGCTTTGAGATCTTGTCTTTTCTAAAATCAGTAATTAATGAACGCTTTAGCTTGCATTGATGGGTTGATTCGTAGCTACGACTGCAATATATGACAGGGTTTCCTAACACAGAATATTGGTTCTTTCCTCTTATAAATATTATATTTATTAATGGCCTGCTTCAGTTTGTATTTTTGTTTTCCTATGATCAGCCAGGGAGTATTCTATTTAAATTAGTCATGCTATAAAATAGTTTCTACTGTAGAGAACTGTGATTAACACACAAATAATTGTAGACTAAAAATGCTATACAACAGTCTACTGCTGTGAAATGTGATTAACACCCAAATAATTGTAGACTGAAAATGCTATACAAC
>JAUMGZ010185904.1:0-13611 GCA_032359645.1 Pododesmus macrochisma
AATGAAACATTCTGTATCAGTCAGCTATTAGTTTGAATGAAACATTCTGTATCAGTCAGCTATTAGTTTGAATGAAAGATTCTGTATTAGTCAGCTATAAGTTTGAATGAAAGATTTTATTGATGTGCTGCTGTATTGATACCACCTGTGCTGAAGTCAATAATGATGGACATAAATACAAAACATTGTCCACTGTGGGGTGATGGATTTCCTTTATATATACTAGTTAAGTTATATTGAATGTTTGCACATTCTTAAACATAACTTCATCCTTTTATTTCCTGAACGATTTTAAACGCATAGGATGTAAGCGTTTCGTGTCAAAATTTGATATCTGAAAAACTGCAGACTTGCAAAAGATATGCTGTTAAAATGTACTACTGCGCCGTTTCCGATTCTCTAACTATCTTAATAAACAAAATATAGTCGATTGTTTTTGGTCGTCTTTTTACATCTGGCTCATTAATTATACATGTAAATTTTTACTGAGAATCCCACCCGAATCCTGCGTTTACCGTTATCTATTGACAAGACCGACAGAATTAACTTTTGACACATGAATAAACTCACAACCTCCTTTTTTCGCGTTCACATGCACATTTTGTAGTCAAATAACTTTACGTTTGGCCTCTCAATGGAAAGTTTAAAAGGACATTTCAAAAGCATTAGGACATATTGATGGTCAACGCTGGGTCACCAAAGGGTGTTTATTTTATTAATTACTTTGGATCACGTTTTGGTTTTATAATAACTATGTTAAACAATTCTACAAATAACAATCTTAATCATATGAATTACAGGTGAATTTTGTGATCTTTAGAAACAGTTATTCATAGAAGTTCTGTACGAAGAAGTTGAGAATCAATTACAGGTAATTCGGAATGTAAAACGATGCGTAGAATATGCCGTTACAATATGCTTACCTGACAACATGTTTGTCTTCAATGGGCCTGTGCATTCTTCGGGTCTAGCTGGGTTTGTATGAATATGGGCTGACTTTGAATTGATTTTCTGTTGACTACACCAAAATTTCAATCCACAGATAAAAAGTGCAGAAAACATGAAGAAACATAGATACAGACATTTAAACGTTGTTCTTCATTTTTTATTGACAGATAATAAATAAATTATGTAACAATTACCGCACACGTTGATTTTTGACACAACACCTTACCGGTACATCCTATGTCTTTATTAATACTTATTTATGGTGCTACACCAACATATTTCACATGAGTGAATGTGTGCCATAATTTAATGACGGCTAAATATACTTTTTTTGAATGATTTGAATAAGTATGAACAAGCTTCACATAGATTTGTGTTTGTATATAGGTTATAAAACTACATTTTAAGGTATTATTACTTCTATAATATGTCATAATCCAGGTGATTCTGACTGCTCAAAATTAGTAACCATGCAAATGACACAGATCATTAAATAGTCACAATTATGTTTTATATTGCTATTTTATTGCATCATGACAGGTGAACATGATGCAAACTTTTCATGTTTGTGTACTCTAAGATAGTAACGTGAGAAACATGTCTATATTTAAGTACTGTGCATCAATATAGTCATTACAGAAGATTACCAAGGGCATTCATTACTAAGATACTTGTATAGATCAGTGATTTCATTTAGCTTCCATCATGTATGGTATTCTTGTGAATTTGTAAAGATTCATGGTTGATATAGTTGTTCAAATATGGTTTAAATTCATCAAACTTAAAGCATCAATACTCGTGGTCGATAGACTTGGTAAATAAATTGGTTTATTAAGCATAAAGAGTGAGGTATATGCATGCACGTAGGTCACTGATTTATTGATTAATAATATTCTTCTATTTAATATATTATGACAGGTACTTTGTTCATTTATTTAAACTTAACTCAAAAACCATATAATTAAGGTGATGTGCATTTATCATAAACTTTTAAAATTAAATTTAAAAAGATGTTAGAAATGACTGTGACCTTTTTTTTTTTTTTTTTTTTTGAATTATCGCATAATGTTTAACTAGGGATATAGTGCATACCCTATAAATATGCATACATAAATGGTCTCCACCCTGTTGAGGCGGTCAACCAAGCAAAGAGGAGCAAATTTACTCATATGTAGGACATTTAATAGCTTTGCTCATCCAGGGATATCTAATATATAAACTATTCACAAATTCATGACTTCTTTAGAATTGTCAGTATATCAAAGAAACATGTTTGGGTCTGTAGAGGTAGTGAAACTTAAAATTCAGCACAGAATGATTATCTGCCATGATCAAGCTTGAAGTGTTATGTGTGCTGATTCAGATGAAGATCACTGTTGATATACCTACATGTGTCTGCAATTAGATACATGTGAACTTTCTGAATTTCAAAGTGCATATTTATAGTGGCATATCTATATCAAGCATATATAAAGGTTGTGTTTCTTAAAAAGTGGGAGCATTTTTCATGTACCGCCAACCGGTACTAGTTGGTTGACAAATTTGGAATTTAATTGCCAAGGCCAATATTTTGGGAGATTTTACAGTCAACAGGCAGATTTTAGGTAAGCCAAGATTGATATCAATTGAAAATTTTGTAATTAATACAAAGTCTGTCAAATATTAAGTAAATTCACATAAATTCATTTACAGAAAGACAATTAAGATTCAATTTGAATCAGCATTCAAGCCATGTATACCTCTAAAGTTATTTTGACAGGATATTCTCTAAAAAAACAACTTTCCATTGTGTGTAAAACATAGCAACATAAGTGAGAATAATTGATTTGTCTGATTCACATTGTTTTCTATGACCATATAAACTGCTGTTTCTGGTATTGTACTTAATAGTGATTTCTTTACATCATACATAGAGGCAGCAATAAAGCAGGGAACAGCACAATACAATACTTAGAATGAAGACAGCAACTGTATGGTATAGTTTTATAATACAGAATAATGATTACAAAGGGTTGCTTAAAGTAAATTGTAGAAATAAAACTTGATGTATCATCCAGGTTTTCAAAACATCCACAACAGTCTTACTGTACTGCAAGTGTCAGAATACTAAATTCATACCTGATAGATGTTTATGGGTGTAACCAGAAACTTAACAAGTCTAAATAATGTGCTACTGGTTTGTTATATTTTATCATTTATCTTCTCAGCATGCATCAATAGATATATTCATTTCGTTACTTGAATGCATGAGGATTAGGAGGGTGTGTTCCTGTATTACTACTCTTTAAATTTTAAGGTTAAAAAGTCAAGTATGAGCAATTGGAAATATGGATGGGTGTAATGGGAGAATGAAGGAAAAGCAATTACAGGCTATATACTTTAAAGTTTTATTAGAATTAAAATAGAAGTTTGTGTGTTTGTTACATTGGGTTTACCAGATTGCCTTATTTTAATGTCTTAAGTTTGAAGCTGCTGGGTGCGGTGGCCCAGTGGTTAGAGCGTTCGCTTTGTGCTGGTAGACTGGTGCTAGAATCCCAGGTCATGGGTTCGAATCCCGGTCACATTGAAACCCAAGACGTTAAAATTAGGCAATTTTTCTCGCTCCCTGCTAAGAGCTCAGCATTTTTGGGTTGGAGGAGGACTGGTTGGCTCGGTGTCAGGATAATGTGACCGAGTGAAGCATAATGTCAATGTGTCTGTGTTGTGATATTTCAGTGAGATAGCACTATTGAAGTCGCCATAAGTGCGCACTGTCACAAGCAGACACTGTCTCGATATGACCTATACATGAGTTCAAGACGCTAAACCCAAATAAACAAACAAAAAAATTGATGCTGCCAGGATTCTTAAACCTGTGCCTACTGGATCATGAGGCGAATGCTGTACTGAAAAAATATGATATACAGACTGAGAGGGTTTTAATTTGTAACGTTTAATGAAATAAATAATTTAATAATTATGTTTGAGAAATTTGTCTCAACAATTTAGAGGCAATTTAATTGAGAAAATAAGATTCTATTTTGTCGCCAGGTCCTTTTTAATTGATGTGCATGTATTGTATTGTTATTGAATTCATGTAATAAATGTTGTTTAAACAAACTATGTAACATATTGCTATTAGATGAATAGAGAACAATAGACAATGAACTAGATATATATCAATGAAACCTTTCTCTAAAATGAAATGTCAGCATATTGATTTACAATTTAAATAATGCAAAAAAGGACATTGAAACTTACATGCAGTTGCTACTAGAAAATCGTATTCAGAAAGTATTGTACACAAAACACGTTGATAATAATTTTAATTGTGTCCAAAATATTACAGTTGGGGAGCTGTGGCTGTATTTTCAACACTATTTTGTATACATTTTTAGGGTAGGTATATGTTCTGGACTGAAAAATGAATGTTGTATGCATTATTTGAAATGTTAATTTGAATTTATTATGGATCTCTTGATAACTCAGTATAAAAATATCATATTGACACAAATTTGAAGCTTATCAAAAATATTAAAATTATGTATATTAAATTAATAATTGTTATTGTATATTAAACACTTTAATAATGACTTTTAAAGCATACATATAAGGGTACCACAGGTAATCATTATAAGTAAAGTGAACAGGTAAATCTTTATGTACCTGTATGATCTGGTAGAGCAGGAATGATCTCACCATGTTTGTATACTTATAGAGAAAGTGACAGAGAACTATAGCTGTACAGATTTAAAAAAAAAAAAAACCAAACAAACAAACAAACAAATGGGAGAAAAGAAACGCAAACTATGATAAAAGTCCAGTCTATTGCCTTATATTTATGCATAATATTTTTGACCTATCAATCTCGTTTATTGTAAATATAATATCCCATAAAGAATTTAAAAGCTTTCAATCCCATTCCAGCGTGCCAGCGTGAGGTATGAGAGGACCATTAACTTATCATCTTACTTTTGTTAAGAGTTAAGCTCTAAATATGTAAATGAACTTGTACTCAAGTTCTACGGTCAATAAATATACACGATATGATGGTTGCCATCAACCCATAAAAAATGTACATTTACCAAGTGGAAAAAAGCATATTATCATATTATAATTATATAATACATGTCGTATATGATAGTGGCCATGCTTTATTTATAAAAAAAAAAAAAAAAACTTTTAAAATGCATAGTTACCAAGTGGAAAATTTTAAAATGTAAAAAAAAACATCACTAGTGTTAGAGAAATAATTTGAAAATTAAAGTGCAAATTTTTGTAACCATGCGCAGCAAATGGATCTCCTTTTACTATAAAATCTTAATATTGACATCATTGTAGATTATTAAAGATCATGTGTAAACCAGGTGTGTAAAGTACAAAATAATCTGAGAGAAAGATGGTTATACATGTATAGCTATTGCAGGTTTTGTAAAGAAATTACAAAGAGATGTGTTTCATGAATGCATGTACATGTATTCAGAGTAAGATAAAAGCCAGTCTTTGATTATAACAGTTACTTAAATTATTTGGTAGAAGAAGTCTTGCAGATAATGAATTTTCTCTGTCAACATAAGCTTAATTCTAATTCCTTTAAAACATAGTCCAATTTGCATGACAACCATTGCATTCTAAAGAATGAACACCTTGCTGATATGTCGGATACTTTGAACAGTCTTAAGTTGTAGTTGAAAAAAGAATTGTAAAACTGTAGATATATTTGTGCCCATGGCATAATGTGGTTACAATGATATTAGCTATGTTATATTTGTTAGCTTTTGTTGTTTGAATACAAGATAAATATTACTCTAGTCATTGATTTTATTTATCTAATCTGAAGTTAAACTAAAACAACAATTGGAATAACTTGCCCGCCTTGTTGAGTTTTGGTTAGTGGTATATAAATGTTAGATTTGTTTGTCTCTGTGTTATGATTACACTAATCCACTTACAGTTTATCTGTATAACAATGACAGAATGTCTATAATCTCTTAAGTATCCATGTACAAAATACACTTTAGAATTAATACATTGGTGGAATTCATTACACAATGTGTGCACATTGATGTCTTATATCAATATGATTTTAAAGATTACTGTCAGTAGACAGGAAACTTGAGAATGGTCGGACCAGAACAGTTCTGTTTTTGTTGATTGATTGACAGATTTATGTTTTCCATTGATGGATTTTTTTTAGATATCAATGGTTATAAAAACAACCTGAATTTTAATTTTAAAACAAGAGGTAAATAATGATCATCTTGAATACACATTGAAGTAATATTTCAACATGGTAAAGAAATAATTAACACTATTTAGCAAATTATATCTGAGACACAGATTGTCTATGTGTTACTTATCTCATCTTCACTAGTCAACGTATATAAACCATCTTCGCTAGTCAACGTATATAAACCATCTTCGCTAGTCAACGTATATAAACCATCTTCGTTAGTCAAGGTATATAAACCACTTTCTTTCAGTTCCTTTATCATATCAGCGAAACTTGGCTTGTGAAGATGACTTACTATGTTGAACAAAATATCAAGCAAACACATATGCTTTTGGTTATCCTCTATTTTAAGAATGCCTAAATTTAGATTAAAGGTTAGGTGGTATAGACTTGCATGGCAAGAGATTCATTGCTCTACACAATTTATTGATTCTTTGATTTCCAATTATATTCTCTTCCATACTTCTTTAAATCATTTTGTATTTTCTTTTCACATGTTCTTTAATATTTCAACATAAGTCTAGTTACTACCGGTACCATCTTATTAAAAAAGGTTAAGTAACAAGTCTGTACCAGGTTAAAGTATCAATCGAGATCCAGTTTTGTGTCAAACTTAAATTGTGAACCCATTGACTTTGTCATTACCAGTAGGTTAAAGAGATTTACGCCAACAATTGATAAAGAATGATAGATTATCTTCTATTTTATATAAGAACAGAGCATTTTGGTGCTTAACTTTACTTTTATTTAAGAATAAAGCATTTCAGTGCAAACCATTTTAAATTAAACATATTTATCAAGCTTATATTTGGTACCTGTGGATGAATGTACAATGCAAGGTTTATTCTAATCAGTATATACCATCAATCTTTGGATATAGTTATTGTATCATATTTACACAACTGACAGCCTAATAAAGAGACTGCTTCTCCCATTGTAGGGTAATTGGCACATCTTGTACTTTATTACCTATATAGTGTGGAATGATCGTGTACTTATATCTAAAGGGGGAGGATGTTACACAGTGTGTTCACATTAGTTTGATATAAATCCATTCAGGATGCAAATTTCACAATCCTGTTCTATTGGCTATATTGATTGTAACAGTTGTCGAGCTTTACTGAAAAGAAGTTTATCTCAGGCTCCTGTTTCTGTTTTATAGCAAGTTGGTATTTAAAGCCAAGCAATGAGTCCTATTTCTTCATATTTGTATAAGGTCTCAGTTTACAACACATATACACTTATATGCAAAATGAACTATCATATGTTCTAGTTGTGTACAGCGTGTTAGTAAAGATAGACAGGACTTCAGGGTATGGAAATATTGTTTTGTAATGTTTATACTACCTTGCAATATCAATTTAACTTTAGACTTGTCTTCTGCAACATGTTTAAGCCTAACATTATAGGAAGGTGTACATTGTATCTATAGGCAAGTTGAGAATATGCATCTTTGACTAATTTTGAAGTTCTTTAACCGAAATCGGTGTCTTAAGATTTTTTCAATGTTCCAATTGATAGAAATTTTGACAGAAGCTTTTAACTATAAACTCTTTCATATTTGAGAGAATATTTATCAGACTTAAATTATATTCAAATACGTTTAAAAAGGGCAAAAATATTTCTTTTTATTACTGTTTTGTTTAAATATGGTTGACTGGTTACCTCCCCTAGCTTGATATTGATGCTAAGCAATATAGTTAGATGAAGATGTATTGAAAATCAATATCAGTTGTATTTATAGTGTTATATAAGCCTTAAAAGTTTATTTTAAGTTTTGAAAAATGTTTGTTTTATATAAATGGGAAATTTGACACATAATGGTTTAGATATAAATATTAAATCTAGTTCGGCTTGTATTAATAATGATGATAACAATTGTATGAGCTGGCATTTGATTCACTTGATTTATCAAATTTCTCTCTTTGATTTTAGAATATTTCTAGATCATGAACTGTAATGAGATTACCACATTCTGTATTTGCAGGTTGTATTAAACAGTGGACCTATATACCATGGACATATACAGGACCTAAAATCAGATCAAGGTCCAGTGATTGTTTACATTGAGGAACTTGGAGAAAAGTGAGTTTTATTTATATCTGCATATTAATCCTACCTTTTATTTATCTAGTGCTAGATTTCAAGATAACCTATCAATTCAAGCCAGTATTCATTTCAGTATTGAGGCTAATATGCACTTTTCTCTTGTGCATATCTATAGATTTAGCAAATCTAGCTCTTATTTCAAAGTAAGATTTAAGATATACATTAATTTACATGTAATTAAATGGGTAATTGACTTTTGCACACACTGTGTCAGTCCTACGCAGCCAAGACTGAAATCTTAATGTATGACATTAAACTCCATACCGTATTCAATCTAAAAAGCATCCAGGGCGCTTACAAAATTAGAAAAGTAGAGGATATGCTTTTTAGGACCATATTACGAGTCCAAACACTGAATAAATGTCCTGCAATGCTCTCCAGCAATGGATCTTGGCTATTATACAGGACTCTAGGTGCTTGAAAAGGGAGGGGTCACTTATATAGCGACACAGTCTCTTATTCGGTTGAATATGGTACTTGGTCCTAAATGATTATTGTATTTATCAAAAAGCATACCCTTGTTTTTCAGTATTTTCTCTCTCTCCAAATCCCAGTTTTGCTTGGTCTTGTAATCTAAAGCAGGTAGAGAAATTTCTTAGATGTCAATTCCTTTTAATGCTTGGACAAGTCTATATGAAATTGTTGTCAAAGCATTTTTTTGAGATTCTGTAACACATTGAACCACTTACTGTGTTGTACTCTGTGTGGTGCTATATGAAGAAAGATAATATTGCATACATTAATAAAGAACGTTGTCTGAAATTCTCCTAATCTAACTGCTTTCTCATATAAAAAAAAATTACAGCATATAAAGGCATAAGTCCATCTGATTTGCTCTATGCTCATCCTTCTGTCTGTCCATCTGATTTTCTTTGAGAAAGTTGCCAGTCACTTGCCTTAGGTCTGTGGTTTACTCCGGGTACTCCGGTTTCCTCCACAAGTAAAACTGGCACGTCCGTAAATGACCTTAGCTGTTGATCGGACAATAAGCCCTTAACACAAACAAATGACACAAAGAAATTCTTTGGTCCAGAGCATATCTTGCGTAAGCTATTTGATACGGGATCACCAAGTTTGTTGTTGGGCTTGCTTGATAGCATGCACTAGCATAAAGTCACTGCATGGAAGTTACTTCATTGAATGAAATTTCTGTCAAGGCAATGTATTTGAATTTTTCCATATTTTATAGTTAGAGCATTTTGTTACAGTGCAAGTTTTTTTTCTTCTGTGAATTGATTGTTAATGAATTGATAAATGTAATGACTTGTTAGAATACAGTACTCTGACTATGGCTTGTGTATCCCATTGTTAATATGTACATGATGTTAAATTTTATGATCAAACTTCTAAATGGCTGTAATGGCAGGCATTTTGAACAAATCATTATTGCTTTATACATTGAATGGAACATGACAATAACTTGAAATCTTCATAAATTTGTTTATTGAGGAATAACAATTGTTATTATTTAAAAATGGTATCCTTCAGATTTCAAAGATTGCTGTCTCATCACATTCAGGAAAAATAATATGTCAACCAAGTAGTCTGTAGCCATTTCGAAATTGTTTTCCAATACTTGTAATAATATTTTCCATAAAGAATAAGAGGTTGAAATATAAATCTAGTTAGTATTTTTGAGTGCAATTTGCATTTGGTCAAATATCTTCCAAAAACTCTGTAAGGCTTTACATTGCAATGATGGAAGTCTTGATTGTTATGACTTTGTGTTTCTCAACAAGCCCCAACTCCATTGATAGAACCTTTAAATGATATATAAGACTAAGTTAAATAAAACTTTGATTTAAAATAAATCTATTGATTCAATATGTGATTGTACGTTTTATGATTTTTCAGACAAGCTGTGCCTTTAGACAGCCTACGTCCGTGCAGATCCTCTTTAAGATCAGGTATGTAAATTGTATAATAACTACAACATTGCACTTATAAATTCAGATATGAATCTGGTAATACAGAATTTTTTCTATTTTCATATTTTCAATTAGGATTTCATAATCTTTGATATGGAGGGTTGAAAATAAAAAAAGAAACAAAACAATTATTTCATAAAGTCAAACATGTTGAGACTGACTTTGTTATCAGAAACTGTGATCATTTATAAATCATCAATTTGTCTGATATAATCTAATCACAAGACATTTGTGAGTCACGTAGTGTATTTGGCTATCTATATTTGCTTTATAATGACACATTAACAAAAGAATTGACATAAAACATCACATTTCTGTCATTTCTACAGTTTTATTAAATAAATGAATGAGTATATTTTTTTTTGCAGAGAAGTTTTTCAAGCATTCCAGACAAAAGGTAAGGAAAATGTACCTCTTTATAACACAATTAACATTTTTATGTTCAATAAAGAAGATCTTATTTTGTTTGTTTTCTTGACACTTAATCAGAAGACTGTTAACAAATAACAATAAGCATACTGCAAACATATTGAACTTTTAAGTAAGGTCAACATTTTGTTCACCTGAGTTTCAGGTGGTCATCTTTTATTTGTTTTTTAAGAAATTTGTTTCTTAAGTAAACATTCTCCTAGATGAAAACATGTTGTAAGTAGAGAGGAAACATGAAGAGATTGTAGGAATTGACTGAGGTCGTGTTGTCATGAATTTATTAATGGTTTGATAATATAGTAAGAGTTTATCTTACTGCTATGTAGTGAGGCTATAATGCCATCTGTTGTTAGTGTTGTCTTTCAATATAATTGATCTGCTTTATAATTTAAAGTTATGTAACTAAATACTTTTTTGGAAAAATGAAGATGTTGCAAAATCAAATATTGATTTTTCAGTAATTATCCTGAGAATATTAAGTATCAATAAGGACAGTCCTGTATATTGATTTGGAGCTATCTTTATTCAGTTATTGTGTTGATTATAAGTATTATTGATCAATGGGATGGTCATATTTGTTTGCATAAAATGTGTAGTAATGCATATTGTTGCAATTATGCACATGTTGTAATTGTGCGCAATACAAAAATTACATAATTTCCATAAAAAAGAAACTCCAAAACCTGTTTCCAAGGCCAAACTAAGGCCCCTACATAAGTAAAGTGTTGCATTTCCTCCATAATAGGTTCGTGTCACAATTTAAATCCATAATGAACCTTAAATAGCCCAGATTGTCCATTAGAACAATATATTTTACACATGTAAACAATAGCACATGCACTTTTCTCCTAAGTCCCAACTCCTGTCAATCAACAATTGTGGAAAATACTGAAAAAAGTTACTATTTTCGCCATTGGGCTACCCTAGACACACTGAATAACAAACTCCTTTGCAAATAATGAAATGCGATTGAAGTTTGAAAAATCCTTTTACAGACATGCGCACAATTGCAACATGGGCGTCAACATCTGGAAAACCATAGTCAAGTATTTATTAATGTCCCTGTATTAATAAGTAGATGTGTGACATACACAATTTTTACTTATTTTATACAGCATTTATTGTTATTCATTCCTGTTTATTATCGCACATTTCTGGACATGCATGATTATTTACTGGGCCTGTTAAAGGCTCATTTTAATGATGTACAGGTATGTATAGATTATAACTGTAGTAGTAAAGTGTCATTAGAATGATGTACAGGTATGTATAGATTATATCTGTAGTAGAAAAGTGTCATTATAATGATGTACAGGTATGTATAGATTATATCTGTAGTAGAAAAGTGTCATTATAAGGATGTACTGTTATGTATAGATTATATCTGTAGTAGAAAAGTGTCATTATAAGGATGTACAGGTATGTATAGATTATATCTAGTAGAAAAGTGTCATTATTATGATGTACTGGTATGTATAGATTATATCTGTAGTAGAAAAGGGTCATTATAATGATGTACTGGTATGTATAGATTATTGTGGAAAAAGGGTCAATAAATAATGATGCATGAATGTGTGTGTTGGGGAGAAAAGCATGATGTATTAGCATGCATAAATTGAATAATATATATTTGGAAGTGATGTCATTTGTATCAGTTTGGGACCATTTGTTTGTTATATGTAGGTGTCCTAATTGGTTACAAGGCTATGTACATTTTGCTGATGAAATCAATCGGTCATGTTAAACTAAGTATTAACTTATGGATATATGTATATATAATATATAGATATTAACTATCACACATACACCCATGGTCTACACTAAGTGATTGCTTCCCTGAAGCAGTCGATAATAACCTTCGTCTTGCAGACAAGACATTCATCAAATACACACTTACACCTGTTACTCTTTAGGACAAACTGAAATTTAAAATAAGGAAATGCTGACCTTGGATGTTTCATCCTGAAGTGAAAGTAAAGGACGTGCATGCATGCAGACTGATAAACAGATGAATAACAAGTTTTCTTTTGGATTTTTTTATAGCATACGATCATGCCTGTAGCCAATCCTGATATATCCACAGCTATGTGTCTATCACCAAACCAAGTCATTCCAAAACTTCATCAAACTCAAATCAGGTAAGTATTACACACTCCATTAATACTTATATCCAACTGAATAAAGAGAATTCCTTGTATAAACTGTCTATACATATGGTCTTTAATACACCCCCACCCCCCAAAAAAAAGCAAGACAAATATTCCTATACTGCTGTTATTTTATAGTTTCTTAAATCTGAGTATCCAATCAGTTGATATTTTGTGTAATTTATAGTTTCTTAAATCCGAGTATCCAATCAATTAATTTTTTGTGTAATTAACTTCTTAATATATACTTCTGTATATTTTCATGAGTGTCTTTCTGAAAAAATTAATGTAACATTCATATTGAAATTGGCTTTCTAACTGCCACATACATTGTTTTCATTCTTTAAATGACTTTTAGCAAACGGGTAACTTTGTTGATCAATATAATTATACCCCGGCTTCAACGAGGTGGTGGAATAGAGTGTTTGCCTTGTCCACCCGTGCGTCCGTGTGTCCGAACAAATTTCCAGAGCATATCTCCCATTTTTTTTCACATATTGTAATGAAACTTAGTACAAGTATACTTGTTTGGAAGGCGGTGTGTCGCGTACCATAATTAGGTTTGTGCGACCTCTACCTTGACATTATTGAATATTTGTGTCCGAACAGTTTCCGGAGCATATTTCCCATGTTTTTAGTCCATCTGGACCAAAGGTCCAAGGTGGACTTTTCTCATACAAATCCCGTCCGTCGTCCGTCGTCGTAAACTTTTAACATTTTCAACTTCTCCTACTGAACCACTGGACCATTTGTATCCAAAATTGGTAGGAAGTATCCCTAGGGCAAGGGGATTCAGATTTGTTCAAATGAAGGGGCTGGGCCACTAGGGGGCAAAAAG
>JAUMGZ010185926.1:0-24703 GCA_032359645.1 Pododesmus macrochisma
TTTAACTCTTGTCAATCCTTTTTGTGTAAAAACAAAATATTTTGGGGAATAATCTAGAATAAGCATAGGCAATCTGAAAACAGAAAAAGCGTACTATTTACATATAAGTTTTTATATTTTTGTTAATCAAGACAAAGTGCGGTATTAAGCCGAGACAAAGTGATATTTCCCAGAATGCTTCATCAGCTTTTGTTTTCACAATTTCCGCTAATTAGCGAAAACAAACAAAGCTCTTCGGCAACACATGTGTTACCCGACACGGGCTTCGCCCGCGAAGGAGCTTTGAAAAAAAAAATACTGAGAAAGCTTGTCAACACTTGGTCAAAATCCAAAAAGTTTAAAAGTTCAAATTGTGAAGAAAATTAATTAGGATTGAGCAAAAATTTAAAGAGTAAAATGAAAATGCATCAAAGTGTAAGATTTATTTTCAGTTTCATATATATATTAATATTACAAAACTATTATCCTTGATCTTTAAAATAAACAGTAGTAAAAGATTAAATGATCAAGCTTGGTACTTTATAAGTGTTGATAACTAATGCACATCATGACAGCGGAGAGTACTTGATGTCAGTTTCTCTGGGCAGTATATGTCACATTTCACCTAGTGGGAATGTCCATTTCGTGTTGTCAGTTACCCTTTGAAATGTATCTTCTTATCACGTTTATGTCATTAGAAAATATTGTTTTATCGCCAACATTACTTGGATCTTATCATAAAGTGACACTTCTGTCTCAGTCAAGTTCCACTAAACTTAGCTACAGATAGCTAAACAAGGCATTTGATTATTATATGGGGTACAGGAATATAGTTCACGTTATGCGATATACCATATTTTATATATAAAAAAAAATAAACTTAAATCAGTAAATAATAGAAATAAGGATATCTGATATTAAACGATTTTGTTGAGACATGTACTCGGATACAAACTCTTTAACTGTAATTCTAGAAGGCACATGTCGAACATAGCGTGTTTATGTCTGATGAAACCTAACCTTACAATAAAGGAATCACAGCTCAGTCAAGGTAGATAACTCCACGCTGACTGCAGGTGAAATACAGGTGTGCCATTGTTACCTTAAAGCTACATTGTAAATCAAAAGATATCATTAACTGTATCTGCATTGATGACCCTTGTTGATCGTACAGGTGAAATACAGGTGTGCTTTTGTTGTCGTCCATGCAAGTTAGGGAAGACAACTCTTAGCAATATTTTGCCATAATAGATCTTTTATTGTTTTAATGTGCAAGTATCATCTTTGTTTTAAATCAAAAGATTGCTCAAGCTTGATAGAAGATTGATTTAAATGTCAGTGTTGCTAGATGGAATATATTCTCACTGACTTACTGCATAGAAAACTAAAGAAATAAATTGTTGACAGCTAAAAGTTGGATGTTATGTCTCCCTACAAGTTTCCATACTTAACACCTCTTAGAAGGAAAGTTTTCTTTGTTTGTAATATGTCTCTCACAAGTTCCCATACGCCCTGTCAGAAATACTCAGTAAAGAAACGCAGGAATTTGTTTACAGTTTTAGCGGTGAGGGATCATTGTATATACAGTTTCTACCAAGGCACAAGTTTACTTAACCAAATATTTGTCTTCCTTCTGCTAGCTGAGATTTTAACTTTACTAAGTTTGTGGTCAAACTGTTTACATATTATTATCTACAGACTGACCATGGAACAGTTGGTATGCTTGTATAAATAAACAACTCAAATTAATTTCATGTTAGAATCATGTACTGAGTTTGATAATATTAACAGCTCATTATTTGAAGGATTTAAATTTGAAGCCAGTAACAATTTATACAAACTTGGCACATTTTTCTTTTTGAAGTGTAAAGGCTTATTTTTTACAAGACTAATTTTTTTTCCTCCTTAGTTCCAAATTCATTACATTTTTTAATGGCTTTCAGTAATATCCTTCATTTAAGATAATCATTCAAAAAAACATTTCTTTGAAAATCCAATTTTATAAACTTGAGGTGAAAGGCCAAGTTTAAAAATATTAGCATGAATGATGACAAAATAAAAATAATAGTATTCAGAAACCCCATATGGGGCCTCTGTTGTTTAGACATGTCCTTTGATGTGCTGATTGACAAAGGGAGACAATAAGATTGCCAATATTCTTCTCAGTGATTCCAATAAGTACAAAGTGGCACAAGATCACCAGCCAATATTGGCTTGGGTTCTACTGGGACAATGGAATTTACCTGCAGTCAAAAATAAGACTAATTTTCTATAATTAACTCCAGGTGTTTCCCTTTAAAAAATAGATCACCCCTATTCCCAATACTTTACTTGTGTCTGGCCTGTGTCATTGTTTAGCCTGGGGGTGGTCAGGTCTCACCTGGCATAGTTCCAGGTATGTTGTTGTGATAAGGCAGTTTTGCCATTAGCCTAACAAACTAGGACATATAGCCATTCAGGTGTGACTTTGTAAAAGCTTGTGTGTGTTTGGATTATGTTTATGAAAGTTGCCATATACTGTGGTATAGTTTCGTAGTACATCCGAGCGCTATTGTGTTGTGAATTGTTGATAAATTCTGCAATACACTACAAAATAAGTGACTGCAGTATACCTGTTATTACCTCCACTATATAAGTGTTCTAGGTGTTGAACAATATGGATTTCACACAGCGTAGAGAAACGTGAATATACATGGCCTATACTGTAGTAGAGACAAGGTTTGTTTTCACAGGTGAACTATAAGCCATTTTCACGCAGGAGAGGGCCTGTATGTATTGGCATTTTAACATATTCACAATTTTTCCGCCAAGAAAGGATTTTATTCAGAGGATTGAAGTGTCCTTGTGGATTTGTGTGAATTGAGAGAACTAGTTTTGTTCTCATATGATCTTGGTTGGTGTGTTTATAACACTTGTACATTTGGCGTGTGTGTATCTACAAGATCTACCTGTCGACTTTCACTAGGATTATATGTATCATGTAGAACGCTGTTTATAACTACACTTTAAATATTTGTTGTGTAGGTTTAAACATATACAGGAATACAGTGTGTTGAAATTTAGGATATGTATAAGTTCTCAGAATGTGGATTTTAAACGGAACCTAAGACTCTCAAGATCGAATACAGGGTATCACTGTAGGAATTATTTTAAGGTGAAGATAGCATCAAAGTAAAGGAAAGATAATCATGTCGAATGGTGAGTAAAAAATAAGAAGTACAGATGATAAAAAAAACATAAAAAAATTCTCAAGTATATTTTTATAGCAGTTTTGATATCAAAATCTAGGACAGGTAATTAATGATAAAAGAAAGAAATCCAGTAAAGTAAATTTTATTTGAAGAGAGAATTTCTTTTTATTTACAATTTGATTCAATGCAGTGAACTGTTAAATTGATTTCATGAAAATATGTCAAATGTTGATCTGAAGGTAGAATAGATTCTTTTTACATACTTTTTTTTTGGCACAATGTTGATTGCTATCAGAAAAGTTAATGTTAGTTATATTGGCTACAGATGCTGTATGTACAACAGCATGATAGAATGCTAACAAGAGCCAGATGCTTCATGAGAAACTAGAGTTGTATCCCACTGACAGAAATTACCACTTAACAATTTAACTGTGAAAAATAGCTGGAGATGTACCTTAAACCCTTTTAATCAAGGGGAGACAACTTGATTTACAGGTTCTTAGTTATCTTTCCTTTGTGTAGATATTTGCACATGAATGAACAAAATTAAACCGTGTTGCATGTTTTGAACATCAATGAGGGCAGATGATTAAAATTACAGGTTTTAATACTTGACCTACATTGTTGGCATTGTAATGAAAATTATGAAGCAAGATTATTTTTACTGTTCCATTAATTAAGGTTGATTAATATAGATAACAGAACTTGGTTATCTTCCCTTTGATAAACAATATGCCAAGCAGAAAACTGTTCCTTAATTTTGACAAGGATGGCTTTGTGTGATGATGCCTTGATTGTTAAATATTTTTTTGTGCAAACGTTTAACGTTATTCTTTGTAGGTTGAACCTCTTTATCCTAGAATTTCTTTGTACACACAGAGCACAATACTAGAAAAAGCTGAAAGGGAGACAACTCTGTTTAATATGATTTTCCCTTTGCGGTAAAGTCTAAAACAATGTAAAAAAAAATACCTTTACTCCAAGAGACATCTTTAAAATTATTTCTTGTCTTGGTTGATTGTTGTATATATTCATAAATATGAAAAAAAAACTTTTTGGTTAAGTTTCCTAAATTTCTAATATTTCACTTCAAAATGAAGTGTAAATAAATATGCATTTACACACACAATAAAAATATGACGCCAGTTATATTAAACCTAGTTGTTAGAAAACAAAGTGAGTTAAATTGACTCTGGTCGAGTTGTCGTAATATGTCATTGTTGACTAAAAATGTCCTTCATTAGAATTCATCACATTCACAAATTAACATAATTGGGGAGAACGGTTGTGATGGATATAGAAGATTGGTGCAGGACTGGATTTAAGTGGGTTGTTATCGACACTTGTTATGTATCTCTCTCACCATCCCAGTGTAAGGTAATCCAAACTGTTCAAGTTTATGTAGGTATTTTTATTTTGAATTATTTTTTGTATGCTGTTTGCAGATTTTCTGTTACACACTAGGGGGATAATGTGGCATTTTATAATTTTGAGACAGATAAACAGTCCAGTGTTTTTATTGTAAGCTGATGATTCAGCATAAATGCAGATATCATTTTCTGCTAATATAAAAAAAAATTAGATGACTCGCAAGAAATATACGGTACATGACTTTAATAATTCCCATAGATTTCACATCATACATTCATTGATATTGACAATGACATTTTCACCTTTACATCAACAGGGACTATTGCAATGCTTTTGATATCTTGACTTATCAGTCCAGCAATTTTAGGGACTTTAACAAGTCTAGAGATTGATCATACCAGTAAAACATGAAATGTGTAAAAGAAACACAAAGAACCCAACTGATTTAGAAACTCTTTTATTGAGTACTGCAGGAAAGTACAAATCTAGTTTTAAACAGCAGTATGGACAATTGCAAGACTATTAACTGAATAGAACTGTGGACTACCGTAGTGCAAGTCTAGTGGCTGATTAACAACAGCCATTTGTTAACTCACATCATGGACCATAACAGGTCAATAAGACAACTCACACCAGAGAATAGTTTAGGTCTACAAAACGGTTGACTCACACCAGGGACACGTACACGGCTAGTTGAAGGGACAAGTACAAGTCCAGTTGAAGGGACAAGTACACGTCTAGTTGAAGGGACACGTACACGGCTAGTCGAAGGGACAAGTACACGTCTAGTTGTTAAGTCACACTTGGGACTAGTACAAGTCTAGTTGTTGACTTTTCACTAGGGACAAGTACAAGTCTAGTTGTGACAAGTACAAGTCTTGTTGTGACAAGTACAAGTCTTGTTGTTGAGTCACACTGGGACAAGTACAAGTCTAGTTGTTGACTTTTCATTAGGGACAAGTACAAGTCTAGATGTTGAGTCATACTGGGGACAAGTACAAGTCTACAATATCATACTGATATACAGTGACAGCCTGACAGGTACTTAGGCTATGACAGATGAACTCCGCACCTTTCACTGTCTCACACTAATTCAATGTCGTCCATCATGTCCTGTCTGACAGCTTGTTAGTACATCACTGGACATCCTTAAGTCCAATTTGGACACTTCCCTGATATTCACAAGGCAGGAAGTTTTATATACATATTTGTTCAAGACACTTCCCAAGTCATCAAAGAGGAAGTTGAATCCATTAAACCCTGATTTACTGCAAGGAATATGCCAGGCTTTGTTTTGGATGAACCATAAGTTGAATGTAGGGATAAATTCAAGATGATGGCCAATGGCTTTTAATGAGAACATGTGCATCTTTGAAATGATGTTCATGTGTCCCAATGTGTTTAAAACTATCCTTTTTCTTTTAATCTGATGATATTTGGATCTTTCAACATTTAAGGATATTTTTGTATTTGTATCTTAAAGAGCATTTTAAATTGACAAAAAAAGAGGGGAAAAAAACCAAATGCTCATCTTAAAATTTATTTTACCTCCTTGATACAAATGTTTAACTTTATAATTTGAAATTCTTGACCTATGATTTTCTAATTCAAATCAAATTCCCATTGAGCAGAAACACATTGCTATCTAGGAGATCAAGTATTTCAGCCATGTAAAAGAAGAAGCCTGCTGGGACTGGACACTTGACCACTGAGACATCACAGTGGACATACATAAGTGGACATTCCTGTCATACTTTCCAGATGTAACTATAAGTGGTCAGTCAAATGGGATAACAGGGTCTTAATGTCCCTTGACATGCTTTTTGACCATTACATCTTAAAAGGCCATTTAGTATGAATAGGTAATGGGATCTTAGCCCATTGTCCAGTCTGATTCTGGACATAAGCTTTCTGTTGGCTGGACAGATTTATTAAGAACTACTGTTTAACTTTTTGAGATAAACATTCTCGCACCAATAGGGGCATTTTCCCTGACCATTGACTTCTCAAATGACCAATAGAGAGTAGAACTAGACCATTAAAATGGTTGACATTTAAATGTTTCACTAAATACTTCATGAACTTAAAAATGGCTTGACAATAGAGACACAAAGAGGTACTGCTATTTATGAAAAATTGTTAACATTTTTTAAATATCTGACTTAGGTTTGTTAATTAAATCAATGCCTGATGTTCAACAGTGTGTGACCTTTAACCTTAAATTGTCGTGTTTGATCAAGTGTCTTGACTTCTTTAGCTAGAGAGCATTTAAAATGAAGACATTGCTGACATATCTTGAATTGATTTGACGACTTTTAAAGCACAATATTTAATGAAATGATTAACAATGTTAGTTAAAATAAATGACTGGTTGAGATTCATCTACATTGAATACCTCGTTGTGTCAAGAACCAAAAAGTTGTGTTTAGTATCCTGTATTTTAATTTATTCATGGATCTTTCTCGTAAAATAATTAGAAAATTGAATCTTTTTTTGTTGGTAAAATTACTATTAAGATGAAGGAAAACATAATTGTGTGTAAATGAATTCATGACCTTAAAAAGAATATGCAGAAAGAATTAAAAAATGAAAAATAATTGTAACAAAACCACTAGAAAAATTTAAAGAAACGTCTTCTGTCAGAGTTTGCTAGCCACAAAGAAAAATTAAGATTGTTTTAATGCAGTATATCCTATTATTAATGTATACTTCTGAACGACATCTGGAACCCTTCAGGTAGTGTCAGCGAGTCGTAGTAGGGATGGTGACGCAGTAAATAACCATGGAAATCCTGTATGGACGTTTGTGCCCTGTAATTTTCTGAGGGAAACTTGTAGTCTAGTTAAAGTTTACCTTTGGATCAAGGTGTACTACAGTACAGGTAAAAACATGGCCAGAAGGTACAAAATTAGATTTTCTGTTAGATGGTATGACCTCTTTATGTCCATCCCCAGGTTAAAAACTGTAAACCATCTAAAACTTGAGCTAAATATACTGTAATTCATCTAAAACACATCACAACATAATTATTATTAACATTTTTGGAAGATTTGAAGTAATATCAAGAAATTTGAAATACACGAAATTATGGTTCCTTAGGTGTATAGCTATTTGTGTTTCTTTAAAAAAAAAAAATTCTGTAGAATTGTAAATTAAACTCAACCTGGGTTCAATATCAAACTTCGGTTTAATTAAATGTTAAAGGGATAAAAATCTGTCAAAGAGTACAATGGGCAAGATACATAAAGACTTTGTCCAGTGGCAAGAGAACGGTTTCACCTGGCGTCCAGTTTAACCAAGGTGTTGTTCCTATTAAAACATTCTCTTTTACATGTCAATCAACAGGCCCACTAGAGGTTCATTTCAAGTGCATCTTATTAATACTATCAGACCAGAGCAGAAAGCTTATGAAGCAAAAAGAGAGAGAGAATTTACCAGGGATAAATTACTTGCTGTCAATCTATCTGCCATTAGTTGTTACAAAAGTAATCAGTTTCTGTAGAGAGATGCCATCTCCACTGGTTACTATGGGTAACTAACTGGAGATCAGACAAGGGTAGATAACTCTTTATGCCAAGTGATATGTCCCTGTCAGTATGTTAGTATCAGATTCTGTGCAATTATACTCATTGCCTTGGGAACTGTTGAGTGAATCATAAGTAATGAACTGTTTTCTTCAACAATAATTTTGACAAGGGCAGATAACTCTTTCTGCACAAAGCACATGGGAGATAACTCTAATTTTATTATCTTTAATAGTTCTAGGCTGTTTTCAAGACCTGGTTTGAATTTAAGGTACTGATGTATTGATTTATGTTAACTCATTAACAGGTTGATAAATTATCTCTGTACATGCGACAGTAAATCATTCAAGGTAATGCACACATGCATAATACATTGAACTAGGTATAAGCATATTCAGTCACACGATGAATCTCTCCAATCCTGTACAATTACAACTAGATAATGTTCCAATACTTGTCTAAAGGATAGGATTTTCCTTGGATCCTCTTTCTATAAACATTGATTCTTCCTCAAGATTTTTTTTGACATTATATGGTCTTGTTTACTGAGGGTATTTGTTGTTGTTAGATCAGGGACTCCATAGTTCTTAATAATTCTGTACCCAAGGCATAATATCAGATTTAAGTTACAGTGCAACCTGTTCTAGCAACCAACTCAATAGAGAGACCATCTGTACATAAAGACCACTAAAAGTTGGGCCCTGGAAGTCTAATTACACTTATTTTTACCTGTATATAAGACCACTTCCATTTAAAGACCACTTTTTCTGGTCTCTTGAGTGGTCTTTATATAGACAGGTTTGACTGTACTGGAATTGTGTCTACTGTTTATAGAACAGAATAGTATTTCATTTCCTTGAGGGGACCATCTTGATAAGAGCTTTCAGGGATCCAGGAACTTGTAGAAATGCAAATCTGCAAATTGAAACAGCGCCATCAACAAATATGATATTTGAAAGAGACGAAAAACCAATTCTGTGTGTGATAGGACTTAATCCAAGATTTCAGGCCTACATGTAGCTATCTTATAATGGACGAGGTTCAAGAGAAGTGAATCTAGAATAGACAAGACCTAGAAAATGATGGTTAGGGAGCCGATTGGTTGATATAGGTCAGAGTGGGATGCTCCTTAGGATATTAGAGAGCATGAATAGTTATGTCTAATTTAGTGTTAATAGTCTTAACTTAATGACTACGCCTCAGCTTCAGTGATAAATTATTCATACTTGGTTTATTGTAAAATCAGTTAAGATACATAATTATCTTGAATCAAGATAGAATTGTCATATATATTGTGTTGGTTCAGATTTTATGGCTATGGATTCTTAGTACCAGTATTTCCTCAAGAAATCTTGCCACTTTAATGCAAAGTTTGGTGGTTTTTGAGGATAGACTTGCATTAACTTTACTGATCTTGTAATGATATTTTCTTTTCCTCTGTGAAATGTAAAAAACTACATATAACTGTATATGTATTATAGTGATCAATTAGCAAAACTTTTGTGTTAAAACATGTGATGATAGCGTGAACATTATGGTTAAATTTCCTGAAGTAAAGTTGACAAATTGAAATGTTTCATATAGGGAAAAAATAAAATGAAATATTAAAAAAACAGGAACTTCACTAAGGAAATGTCTAAAACTTCACAGATTTCAATATATATTCCTTCCTGTTTGGTATAGAAATTAATTTGTGTCAAGTATGAAACTATCAGGTCGTAAGAGTACAGTGTGTTGCCAGGAAAATTAAAAGTAAACATACCGTGATAATGTTGGTTAAAAAAGGACAATGGGGCGTGTTTGCTTACAAGGATCTGTTTAATGTAGTACAATGGGGTATGTTTGTGTACAAGGGGGCTAAATGATCGAGGTCTTGTAGACATATTTTTGTTACTAGATTGAACAATAACACTTTAACCAATATTGGAAAGTGGTCATGTGATAACAGACCAATAGAGTTGTGTAATGCAAGTGACCGCCGCAACAAATTGACAAAATCGTCCCCAGGTCACCAAACATGGAGACTTTAAATGAAAGAGGTGTATTTGTACAAGGGTCACAATTAGTTGTGAATTTTAAAATGAAATTTTCTTATTTTTTTGGGGGGGGGGGTGTTAGGTTGTTTCTTTTTAATTTATACTCCAAATATATGTAGCAGTATGAATGTATGAAACCAAAAAATCTCGACTTTGAGGTAAACTTGATCCTGGTCTTCCTTTAACGAAACCACTAATGGTTAATATAATAAAACTTATTATCCCTCATTTCTCAAAAAGCCTTATCTTCTTTCAGGTACTGTTAGGGGAGATAACCACTGTGTTGTATCTTAGTGAAAGGGGAGATAATCAATTTAACATGAGAACTTTTAAAAACAAAATGCTGATTAAGCTGTATATAGATTGATTATTAATATCAGACTTTGTTATTTAATCTCCATTCAGACTTCTTTGTTTTCTCTGTGTGGATTATATAAATCTTAGTTCAAAAGTGATTATGGTTTAAAACATTTATTACAATACTTTAATATGATTCAAGTTTTGGTTTGTGTTAAGACTGGTTCTTTAATGAATAAGGAGAACTGTGCACCAAGAGATTTGTTTTGATATCCCATGGGCAGGTGTTAGAGGGTTTTAAGATCAAAGAGATGTAATCTTATCAAGAATTGATCTGCTACCCTGCAAATTAAAAGTTCCGTTGTCGTCAAATTATACAAATTTTATAAGTACACAATGCACAGAAACAGACTAAAGACAGATTATATAATTATAGATTTCGATTTGATTTATACAATTGATTGATTAACAGAATAATACATATGTTATTGTAGTACTCCGACTCATTTTTTCGCACCTTTGAAGTTTTATCTTGTAAAATGAGTTTTGGTTACAAAATAATGACACAAAACGCTAATCATAAATTTAAGCACAGAGGTTTTCACATTTTTATTTTTTTAAGAAATATATACAAAATTCGGTAATAGTATTTGCAAAGTAGGTGTATTAATAGAAATATTTATAGCTAAACATGTATTAGATAATTTTGTGTTAGGTTACACAAACAAGAGTGATATTATATTGAAGACCACCCATATTACAGCCTATTAATAGGTCTAGTGATATTTCGCTTGCTTGCCAGTAGGTTTCTAGGATCTTTATTGACATGAAACAAACTGGAAAAATTAACATTTAAGGTTAGTTACATGTAGTAAATACAATATATATATATATATATATAGTATTAGTACAGAGATTATGTCATTAAGTCTCTTGTATCAGACTTAGGAGAACAATAAGTTACAACTAGTGACTTAGGCTTTGTAGTTTTAATATCCCAATCACAGCAGGTTCCATTGAACTTGAAATCAATGTGCTTACACCATTACTTTTTAGAGAATTTTTCTTTGCAGTAAATGGTAGCATTGTCCTTTGATTGCACAGTTCTTTTAACTGTTTGGTACTTTTTGATGTCTTCATTCTTCTTTTTTTGATTAGGGGAATTAAAAAAAGAAGAAAGTAATACATGGAGATATATATGCTTTAAAGGAGGGGGCATTATTATTCTAATTGATTCTGATTAAAATGACAACCAACTGGGAGAGTTCAACAAGGTGTAAATTTCAACATCAAATTACAGAAATTGATATCCATATGAAATTGACACACTACCTGAAATTGACATCTATATGAAATTGACGTAGTCTAGCTTTCTCTAATCTTCTATATGCTTCAACATTGACATTGGAGAAAGGATTAGGCGAGACTTGGTTTATTGATTTGGGTGTCTTTGTTTGGTCATTTGAAATGAAGGTGTCGTGTTTGAATTGATAAATGTGTTTGTACTTCATGGCACGATTTTGAGAACGTGCAATCATAAATCTATATACATGCTCGAAGGTGTTGCATATTGATTCATAAGAAAATTATGTTTTAGATGACGACACAAAAAAAGACTTGCTCATCTTATAAACAAAATCATGTACAAAATCATTGTAAAATTAAACTTTGGTGAGAAGAAAATTGCTTTATGTTCTTGCTGTTAAGGTTTTGAAATGAGAACTAAATAGTTAGTAATAACATTGAAAATGGACGTAGGAATTGTTGCTAATGGTGTTATGTAGGTAAAGTTTGTGGATGTTTATAGTAAATTTCTGAAAGACGAATTAAGAGAGGATTGAAACATGTAACACATCATACATACTGGGTGTTAAACTTTATAATATGACTTGATGCTATGCATTTCAATGTTGACACAAGACTAAAATTTGTACATGTACTCCCAGTCCCTAAATATGCTGCACCTATAGAAACTACAGGTGAAAAATAAGGTTGCAGTACCTACTTATAATAAGCAAAACTCCCAAGGACCATTTTAATACCTATGTGAAATCTCCAAACCTTCAGGTTAAAATAAACAGACCTGCCTATAGGTATACGTTTGGGTGGGTAATTGTTGAAATGCTTGGACAATAGGTCTTACAAAATATTACAAGAGATATATGGCAATCACTCTATGTATCGATTTCTCCCTCACAAAACGAGGATTTGTCGAACATGATGATGAAGGAGAAAGCATACATTGTACGAGGTTCCACCCAGAGTTCAGATCAAATTCTCCTGGCTTTAAGAAAGTCATAATTAATATTTTTAACACTCCTTTGTGTGAAAGATTTCTGCCATAGAATTGCGATAATTGCTGACTCTCGTAACCCGTAATTTCTTTGTACTTTTTGTCCTCCACGGGAAGGTATCAGCTTTCACAAAATTAGTGAGCTTAGGGTTATTTCAACAGGTGAATGGGATCATTGAATTCTCATGAAAATTCATGATGTGAGGATGATTATTACAACAGTGATTGATATGTTGTAGACTTAATATATTAAAGGTGATTAAACTATGAATGATATATATTTAGCTCATTTAATTGGAGTGCTCCTTAATATGTAATAAATATGTTTCTCTGTAACTAAAGGCATAGGAATATTAATATTTCAAAATAGCTTATTACTAGGTCCCCTAATGATAATTTCCTGATATTTGATACATCGATCATCAAACAAAAACAAAAACACGATTTTGCTCACAATATATTCCGACTGATTCATTGTTGTTAAGATATTACCTTCACAAGTTTAGAACTTAGCTAGAACCATCTTTGGACAGAGTATTAAAGTAACCTGTTATTCAGTGTTGGGTTATTAATATATTCTTATGATAAATGACGTAACCAACGCCAGGAGTTATATAATGTACATGTAGTATTCTGCTGTACTGAGCTCTTTAGTGCAATTACTTTGTGTAAGAGTAAAGAGCTATAATTATTGACATAATATGTAAAACAGACATTGAACAGCTGTTACCTCCTCCATTGTTAATACTTTACATAATAATGTAGGTGTATTGTATGTGTATTGACGTACAGGTATTATATCTGTGTCATGTTATGTACATATTTGACACAATGGATGCTTTTTGTTTACCTACCATCCGCAATTCACAATGGAAAATGCACTGAAGCAAGTTGCAAATAAAATAAGTAATTTTTGACTCCTTTAAAAATCGACCAATATTTGATGTTAGTGAGAGTCGCTGTGCAGTATTTGTAGTTGGTTTTAATTTAGTTAAATTGTTTCCCTATCTATCTCTTTGATATCATATACATTTTAGTTGTTTAAATTGTCTCCCCTTTTGATGCTTGGCAGACACCGTCTCGATATGACCTATACATGAGCTTAACCCCAATAAACATACAATTAAATTGTCTCCCCTTTTGATGCTTAGATGTAATAACTAAGAGCTCAACTACTGTCTGTAGTTGTTTGGATTTGTTTTCCTAGACTGACCTTTGGAACAGGGGAGGCTACAATTGTAGTTAGAAATTGGCTCCCCTAGGTAAAAAGGGGGTGGGGGGTACAATTGTTTTTGTTTTGAGTTGTCCCCCTTACAGGGGAGGTTACAATTTCTTCTTGTTTCTTTGAGTAGGGTTATATCAGGTTATATTTAGACAGCGTCTGCTCAATTGTTGTTGTTTAGATTTTTATCCTTTCTCGATAACCTTCAATACAGTGAAGATAGTTTTGGTATAACTTGTTCTTGCAAACACAACATATGTAATAACTGGTGTTTGCCAAGAATGTGGACACTGTTATATAAAATCTGACAGTATTTATGATACATGTATATATGTACACAGTGTGTGATGTAAGTTGATACTATATAACATATGTTACACCCACAGGAAGTCTAGCTAGGTGTACATGACATGCAGGATATGCAGCATGCAATGTGTGTATTTTATATAGCCAACTGTTGTAACAACATAATTATTCATAAGATGACAGCGTTATTTTAGGCCAATTAGGATGTTGCGTTGTTAAGGACTTGGTTGATGACGTTTCTTTTGTCAAGTCACTGTTTGGACATTTGTTTTTAATGTCTTTGTGAAGCTAATTGAACTAACTAGTTAGCGTTGAATTTTTTAGTGATCTCTCAAAAGTGAAATTTGACTCAATAAATTGAGTTGCAAAAAATTGCTGACACTTTGCTTTATAAAATTCCCATTTTACATCTTGAAGTTTTTGCTGTATTCATTGCAGTTTGACATGACAAGTAGAATTTAACCTTGAAATCTCACATTTACTATTTTACACAGGGTTTAAATTATGTCATAGCAATAAACTTGACAGTTGACATTTGACACAGTGAAATAAAATTTAAATTGGCTCAGGTTGCAAACAAATGCTTTAAGTCGTTAAACTCCTGTATTGACAGTTCCCGTGGAGCGGGGTCAACATCGTTTCTTTAAAACTTGTTGTCGAATGGTCTTTAGAGATACGAGAAAATATAATCCTTGAATCAATTTAAAAAGAAAAGTTTAAGCAGATTGTCCTCAGTGACAAGAGATCATGTTTTATCTTACTAGGTTAGCGGAGATTTATTTTCCTTGGGTATACAAATGTAGTAGTGTGCACTGGTAGCCTTTCTAGAAATGAATCATACAGTACACCTGTATGAAAGCCTATAGGTGTCAAACATTTTCATGATGTGTCACATAAACTGGAACTCTTTTGTCTTTGAAAATGAGACAAGACCTCCATCCATCACTTAGTGGAACTCTTCAATGTTTGCAGGTGTGATAAAACATTGCCAGGATGCCTTAAGACCTGTTCATGCAGTGCAATTGCATCTTGCGTAATTTTATGTCAAGGAATTTACATTTGGAATTAAAACTTCATGAGTTGCTGGATGTAGCACATGTTTGAAGCTGATAAGCTAATTGAATCTTGTGATTACATCATATTATTGTTTTATATTCTAAATTTTTAATACTGATAAGTTGCTACTTTCTCCATACTCCATCAATAAATCTCTCTTTGCAATTTCATCTCAATGGATAAGTGGGGAAGAAATTAAAAAATAAAAACATAGCAAATGTTTTATTATTCTTATCATTTCTTCTAGCTGATACCAAAATGAATTTTTTTGTTGAATAAATTGAGTTCCAACAAGCTTTGTGCGGTGGGTGGCCGAGTGGTTAGCGGTTCCGCTTCATGTCGGTACACTTGTGAAAAGAATCCGCGATCACGGGTTCGAATCCTGGTGGCGCCATATCCCAAGACATTAAAAATGGGCACTCTTCTCACTCCCTGCTTAACACGCAGCATTAATGGGTAGGAGAAGAACTGGTTGGCTCTTTGTCAGTATAATGTGAACAGTGAAGTATTATGGCAATATGTCTGTGGCGTGATATTTCAGTGAGACAGCACTATAAAAGTTGCCATAAGTGCGCACTGTTGCAAGCAGACACTCTCTGGATATGACCTAACCATGAGTTAAAGGGAAGCTAAACCCAAATAAAACAAACGATCAAACTAGCTCTGGATTTGAATCATGAATTTAGAAGAAAAAAATCTTTTCTGTTAATCACACAATGTCCGAATGACCATCCATACTTAGAAAGATAAATCGTGTTCACATGATGAAACTGTGTGTGTGACTTTCTGGCCATTGTTATAAATGTCAAATTACTTTTTCTGTGAAAACGGATTTGTTATATCAGGTGTGCTGCCATGTAAGATTTGGACATTGAATTTTTACATTCAATTGTATAGCAATCTTTAACATTGGCTTTAAAGACAGTTTGATATGTATTTATCTTGAACGACAAATTCATTCAAAAGATAACTTTCACAACAAAAGATCTTTTGAGTGTGTTGCTATGTTATTCTGTGACTTCCTATAGAATGTTGACTCTGAATATGTTGACGACAGGAAGTGTGGTCATCGTTTTAATCTCGCCATCAGGAGGGAATTGTGGGTAAATTTTCAGCATGGTGTGTTTTATTTGATAGTTTAACCTCAGTCTTCTGGTTTTAATTCTTTTTCTTAGTAGTCATGACTGACAATACAGGAAAGGCACGTTTTTGTGGTTGATGTATAACAGGTTTTTTGTGGTTGATGTATAACAGGTTTTTTGTGGTCGATGTATAACAGTTTTTGACTGTTGGATTTCTGTGAATCACTCATTCTTCAGTTGTATTACAAAGAATGAAATGAATTCAAATTCATTCATTTACATGATTATTGATTAGCACAGACATAATATGGTGTAACACCATCATTATTTATTCTAATTAGTAATAATTTATTTACTTATTGAATATGATTACTCCTCAACAGTATACACAGCTGTTAAATCTTGGAGGGGTCAGGTTGAGGTGAAAAACCTTGACTGACCATTCTCCAGGAGGCTGGTTGCACTCACTAACTAGTCTTGACCACTGTCCTGCTATAGACTCGAGTCATTTGATGTAGCAGATTATTTCAGCTTAATTGCATATTCTACATGACACTTGAGTGTATCTTTACATGAAGAGATTATGAATTTGTATTTAGAAAATTGGGGTGATGATGGGTTGGTCAGTGATTGGTCACTTGCGGCTGGAGTGTGAATCCCACCAGATATAACAATGAGATGTATAAGGATATTGTGATAATAGAGATTCCTGTTCTTTGTCAGCACCACACTGTTAAATTAAGAATAATGATCAAATTATGACCAGCAGTTTTACTGTTTCATTTTCACTGGGGCCAGGAAGGGGATGGGATGTTGGCAGGAATGGTAGGGAAGGGCCGGTTTTGTTTGATGATTATGTGTGTGTTTTGTTCAGGAGTTCTTTTAAAAAATATCCTGGTGTTGTGTATACATGCATTTTCATTTGTTGCCATCAAACAGAAATTGGAAGAAATGAAAGTTTAATTTGAATTCAAAAAATTAAAATATATTATAATTTGCTTAAGGGGATTGTACATAAAAATGGAGGAAGGGGAGGTTTTAACAAAAATTAAGAAATTTGCATAGATGTATCACAGGCATTATTGGGTTGTTTTGGAGACACTAGTCTCTTAAAGATTTTTCTTTAGAGCATGAAGATTTTAGAACCAAAAAACAAAGTGACATCCATTCTGTCTTTCTGCTTTCCTTGTTCTTGAGGAAGATGAACTGAGTAGAAAATGAGATTTGTGGTTACACTTGTACGGCCAGTGAAGCCATCAGGCTGTACCATGTCTCCCACTGGTTTTACATTGTAACCAGCTGTTTCCTTCTGTGTATTGCCAGTCACAGGATACCCCACATACACTGGGGAGGGGGAGAAAGTAAATAAAGTGCAAAGGGGCGGCAGAAGGGGGGTGGGCAGGCACTTTAGTAGGTCAAGAAAGGTTGTCTCAGTTTCGTGCAAAATTATGTGAATGATTTTTGATAAATATGTTTTGTGGTGTCACATGTTTCAAATTTTTCTGTAATACTGCTAACAGAATTAAAGAAACATTCACAGTCATATTCTAAAACATCTTTTACACTTTCGTAATGTGGTCATTTAATTAGGCATTTCCTGTTTAGCATATTGTCACATAATAATTTGGCCCGATAAGTGAACAGGAAATGACCCTTAAAATTTACCTTTGTGATTTCCTAACAACTCCCACCATTGGCCTCCACATTTTAATGGTCAAGTAATGGGTCCAGCATATTGTATACACCTGACTGATAGCATGAGTGTGCCAGTGTCAATATTCCCCGCCTTGGGCCCCGTAATGATGGCAGCCCTCAGTTTTACATTCTCTCCATGTTACACTGTGTGTAGATGCTACACGATTATAGCCATGCTCTGACTCCCAAACAAAATGTCCAGGGATTTCTAGTGTTTGTCAGCATGTAAACATCACACCATGTCATACGAAACAAAACAGACTGTGACAGATATGGGTAAGTTCTTGTTTCACCTGTACTTGGGGGAGTTTTTTCACCTTTAATTTTGGTACTTGAAGGTATAGGCACTGACCTGATTAATATTACATGTTGATGTATTTGGGAGACGTGGAATACTGTTCATGTGTTGTGCATTGTACATTTGTATAGTTAAATATTTGTATTTTCTCCTGAGAGTGGAATAACTTTCAATTTTAACCAAAAGGTTGAGTAAAAAAAATTGTGTTAATTTTCCTGGTGTGTGGTATTACTAAATATTACACTACAGTTTTTGTCATGATCTGAAGAATCTTTTGTTTTTTGAGATTACTAAATGTTGGAAATCTTTTATTTTGGTGGTTGATTCATTGTCCAATTGAAATAATTAAGAAGGATCAAAAGTTGTTTTTGTGTTGCAATTTGATAAATTAACATGTCATATTCAAAAGTCTCTTTACGACAGTCAAGTTTGTCGTTGTAGTTTTTGACTGTTATATAGAATCTGCTGCTATAAGGAATCAAAGTAGAGTTGAGTTGTCAACATTGTTTCTATCCCCTATGTAATGAATTTGCTGTTATAACGAGTGTTATTATGCAGTAACTTTACTAAACATTGGTGCACGAATACCAGTCACTTTAAAAGTAGAAGAAAATGAAAATCGTTTGTGACCTAAATTATGTTATCTTCTGACACTGTTTATTTTCTTGTAATTTATAATATATAAACTATGTTTAAAGTACAGTAGCCAACGTTCTTACTAGAAGTCTTTTATGTTGCACACATCAATGTTTTGTGTTTTCCCTAAGGATCAGGGTTGAGCTATATGAATTGCCTATTCATTTTGGCCTGTCATTCAGTAGCCCTAAGCTTTTATTAATGGAAAACACTTGTAGTAGAATTATGTTTTTCTATAAGATAGAAATCAATATACTTATTATAGATAAAGATCTTTATGTATATAACTGTGTGTGTGTTTGTGTATATAGTAGTAAGTGCACTGAAAGCCTGAGGGGTGAAAGGTCAAAGTTGCGTAACAGAGGTCATTCTATCTGACAAGTGCAATTTAACATGCATGCAAGTAAAAGTTTGATGTATGGTAGCACAAAAACAAAATTTATTATTGTACATGGCAATGATTGACAGAAATAAATTTGTTTGTTTAAAATCTACCTTTTGCTTTTGTCGATGCAAGAAATTCATATTTTAACATGTTTAAGACCTGTAAATGATTTAAGGTTGATTATATTTTTGTTGTTGAAATTTCCCCCTAATTGTGAGCCCCACGCTAGATGTAAATCATCAATAGTCTAATGGTCAGACACATGTCCATTGAAGGACATTAAAGGTGATTTACCAGGACAGATAATTGAATTTTCTCTCAGGGAACTCCCGATACCTGTAGTAAAAGACAATAGTTACATTGTCAGGTACATAGTGCTGTGGATGTCATTGTGTACCATTACCAGAGATCAAAATCTGTCGTTCACTTGGTCTCCAAAAAGATTTGCAGGTGAATGGAAGATAAAGTCTTAATTCTGTATCGATGATTTGAATATTTGACTGTATAGTGTTGGAAGAATGATAAAAAATGATGTAGGATAAAAATTAAAGGTACAATGTATTGTAGTGTTGTATTTATGGTAAGATTGTTGTGGGGTGGAAAATTGGTTGTCAAAATGAGATTTACAAGTTTTTTGAAAAACTACCAATATCTGCAAGCATGTGTAAAATGTATAGAGTTAATGTACACAAAAGTCAGAAAATGTGGAAAAAGCCTAAAATTATTCAGCAAAATAATAAGAAATTGATTTTATGAAAAATGCAATATAACATAATAATGCACAAATTAATTAGATACCAAAAAGGATTTTTTGAAAATGCCAATAAATGAGTGAATGATAGAATTCAAAATTAATCAAAACACATTAAACCTTTAATTATTGGCCATCATAAAAAATTAACAGTTTGATAGTGTTGTTTTCATTAAAGTAAAGGCACTGCATTTTAAGACAGAATATTGATATGCAATATTTTCCCATGCTTCCCAGGAGATGAAAGGAGGCACAAATAATGTAACAGATATTTACCATAGAATTAGCCTCACTTTTGAAATTGGAGATTCACAGCTTTTGAAATTAGACACTCTGTCAGAATTCTCCAGCTTCAAATGACTTCAGCATCCTTCTGGGTAAATTAGCGTCAGAATGATGCTAGGCATACATCAAACAGTTCAATCACAGTGCTAAATTATCATGACTAATGAACTGTTTAGACTAATGAATCCATTACATATACTTTGCCATTCTGAATTGGACTTCTGACTTCAATGAGTCCCTCTCACACAGGAGAATAAGTTATGTATAGCTTGCTTCAGTTTGCAAATATGTTGGACAAATTATTTATTATCTTCTTTGATGACCAACTATAAAAATTTGAAAACCAAGTCCATATTTCAAGACTTTTTACATTACAGTAGTTACTGGAGATAAAGTCAAAGTCTGTTAAAAATCATTTTCCTATCTTGACCACAAGAAAAATGTTATTATAATCAGAAAGACCTGATTAACAGTCACTGACCTAGGGTAATGAATGACTCTCAGCTGTATAGTTTAACCATATGACCACCATAGTTGAGTCATTAAAGACTGACCACACCAAAGTAACATTCAGACCATATGCATACATTCCTAATTGAGAGAGTGACCACCAGTTAGAATTTACCAGTTACCTCAATTTGTCCCCTAAATCTTGTAGTTTGAAACCACTTATCTTTAATTTATCTATCTTGACCATTGGCACTGTTTAGTTTCAAATTAGTGACTGCTGACCTATACATATACAAAACTTGAGAGGTCAGGTAATTCTCAGACCACTGGTGGATTTTTGCATTCTGTAAATCGTAGCTGGGTAAAACCAATTTGTTTTTGTGCGTGTACTGGAAGGTTGACATAAAAGTCAGCAGCACAAATCTCTTTAACAAATTGGAGGGGTCAAGAGTTGTATACAAGTCCCAGATAAGACATAAAAGCTGAGATAAGGTGCTTCTTTGGGTATTTATACAGGCTCATCCTTTGTCAGATAATATTAAGTAGGAAATATAGCAGAGGTCTTGATAAGGTTGTTTACACACAAAAATCCATACTTGCATTTGTTTAGTTTAAACATTGTGATTTTATAATAATACTTATTCTTTAACCTACAAATTAAATATAGACTTGCTAATTGTGTGTCCTGTAATATGCCCTCGGGGTTAAATACATTAATATTTAAGAATAAATAGAAATATTTTGTGATCATTGATCTTTGGTGTAACCCTTGCTGTGCCTCAACGATGATAATACAAAACATAAACATAGAAGTGGTGGTTAAGTCATAAAAGGGGAGATAACTCTGTATAATGGCTATCTCTAATGACAAAACATCCCAGGTCTGCAAATAAACTTATACTGAACTTTTATACACGGTATCAAACATTGATTCTGAGGGTGCATTTCTGTTATCTGTAATTCTGACTATTGTTTTATATAACTGATTGGGTAGTTTTGCATTCCAAATGTCAAATCATAAAACCTTTTTCAGGTGACGATGAATGACATATTTATTTTTCAGGTTTTGTTATATTTAAAACAGAGAATTTAATTTCTCACTATTTTTGTCTTTCCAGAACAACAGACGAGTCCGGATCTTACGGAGACGGAGGTTATTGCCATCGGTTGTGTGTGCGCTGCCATTCTTATAGTGTTATTATGTGTCTTAGTATATATCATCTGCCGCAGGCGGCAAAGAAATGGTAAGAATTATTACACTGTCAATGAAACTTTCTAAATGTGTTTTCTGACCAAAAAATTGTGAAAAACCAAATGTGGGTTATGTACATGCTATGTGAATTAAATCAGGATACAGGCTATTGAAAAAAAAACAACAATCTTCTTCAAGTAACTGCCAATATTAACTCATTAGCATTATATTAAAGTCCCTAGTTAGATTTAAACTCAGCTGAGCCTTAAAGTGAGAAAATAGAAATTATTAGGGAGAAGGGGACTGAAATCATGATGATCTCTCTATCGGGGAAGTGTAAAACCACTTCGAACTCTCAGTAAGGGATTAAGTTCATCAAAATTTAAAAACTTTTTGAAAAAATAAGTTCCAGAAAGTTTTTTTTACATCTTATGAAATATAACTACCGATTTATCCTCTATGCGGGTGATGATTCGTGATCATGTTATATCGTCTATCTAAGATATGTATCAGTTTTGATGTGATGTGATCATAATAAAATGTTTCTAAATGAAGCAGTAATCCCTGCTATCTATAATGATTAGTTCCTGTATGTTACATCTACCTAGGTAAATACTCGGGTAACCTTTAGAGATGATGGCTACATGTTGGGTATAAATTCGAGAAACCTTCTTCGTCATTAATAATAACACATCCTTTACTTGATACCTTTCACCGACGGCATGTGCTGTCGTGCTAGTCGCAATCAGTTGATGTGTTTTGCAATAACTTGCCACAGGTAGCGATGAGCATCATCTGTCGTTGGGTATTACGCCCCACACACGATACCAAATCAATACCCTGATGTACTACTGCGTCATTGATAACGGCAACGACAATGATACAATCAGATGAACCTGTACACCAAGACAAAGGTTCAGCTAACGATATTATTGTCACCTGACTGATTTGTCAACAGGTGCAAAAATATCGAATTCATAAATTCTAAATTAGATTCACCCATGTTAATGACACAGACAGAGAAATATTAATCCTATCTGCCCATCAGTCTTTCTGTCTGTGGGTATCTAGCTATCTCGTTGTCTGTCTCTCTGCTTCTTTCTATCTCTCTGTCAGTCTCTATATCTCAGGTGAACATCTAATATATTAAATGATAAGAGATCGGTTATACACTATAAAATATGATTACATCTATATTTTGCAATAAATTGTTGGCAACATTTAAGTTTAGGCCATTCGGCCGGTCTTCATGTGTCTTCACACTTTCTTTGTCTCATTTCTGTTGACTGAATATGACTATAGTATTTGAAACTCATTGGATCCAAACATTCATGACCAAGTGTTGCTTAAAACCCTTCCAGGGTATTTTCATGCACACTCATTACGTATTGATCAAGTTCTATTGTTTTATAGTGCCATACAATTGGGTTGATCTTGGTGCTTTGTACCCTGGAGACTAACATCATAAATTCATGTGATCAAAAGAAACACAAGCACATGATGAAGCAGACTATAATAAAAAAAAATCTTTGTCGCTGAAATGCTTTAAAAAAAAATGTCACTCATTAAATTCTTTGTCATTGAAATGCTTGTCACTTGTAAAATTTCTCATGGGATTCGTTGTGTGGTATAATATGAGTGGCTGATCGGTTTTCGATTCCCACATACACTGTTTAAATTGATGAGTCACAAAATAAATGGACTTTAAGTGTTTGTGTGAAGATTAAATGTTGAAAATAATTCAAAATTTTTGTTTTTATTTTTTCAGCAAAAGAAAACAAGGCTCTTGCAAAGTAAGTTAGTTATGAAAAATATAACAAGTAGTGTATTAAAATTTGAAATATATCTATATGTATGCAAAACAATAATTGGTGGAATTAAGTGAAACAGAATTTGTGGAATATATTAAACATAATTTAAAAGCCCTCAAAATGGTGACACATTCTTTCTAAGAATGAGGTTGCTATTGAGTACCAAATCATGTTGTATTTTTCTTCTGAATTTTAGGAGCAACAAAATTGCAGATGTGATCATTCATAAATTTGATAATAATGGCATTTAGAGAACAACTGCCTGTTGGACTTGTCTTAGAAAATTTAAAGGAAAAACCTACAACTGAAATTTATAGATGCACTTCTGGATGTTGTGTCTTAATCACGTTAATATATTGTTTTGTTTTTGACAGTCGACAAGCACAGCCAGTCAACGGTGCAGGTATACCTCCAGCTAAACCCAGACGAGGCATCGATAATCCAGGTATGGCATTCAATGACCTTGGTTTAATGACCCACTATGAACGGGTTGATGGTGACCTTGGTTACACAACTCGGGATGCTCAGGGTTGCTTAACTACTTTCTTGGTGGACAGGCCACTTTCTTTTCGTACTAATAATTGTCGTGAGTAGTGTATTTGTACTAATAACAATGTCCGTCTGCAAAATATGGCACAACTATTTAATCCTTAATCCTTTTTGATTTTATAGTCTTTATCCCCGATTTTTAGCTCGCCTTCGAAGAAGGGGGGGCTTATGGAATCACTCCGGCGTCGGCGTCGGCGTCGGCGTCGGTGTCGGCGTCGGCGTCGGCGTTGGCGTTGCCAGGTTAAAGTTTTGCTGCAAGTGTTGAAATGCACTAGTATACAATCAAATATGTGT
>JAUMGZ010185927.1:0-13610 GCA_032359645.1 Pododesmus macrochisma
CAAATTTGGCAGGAAGCATCCTTAGGGGAAGGGGATTCAAGATTGTACAAATGAAGGACCTGACCCCTCAGGGGACAGATGGGAGGGGCCAAAAGTGGTTAATTTTACAGTTTGCCTTTAAATGACATCTCCTCCTAGACTATTGGGCAGATTTCAACCAAATTTTGCTGGAAGCATCCTTAGGGGTAGGGGATTCAAGATTGTACAAATGAAGTCTATGATCCCCCAATGGACAGGTGGGCGGGGCCAAAAGGGGTAAATTTGACAGTATGCCTTTTAACAGTCTTCTGAGACTTTTGGACAGATATCAACTAAATTTGGCAGGAAGCATCCTTAGGGGAAGGGGATTCAAGATTGTACAAATGAAGTATCTGACTCCAAGGGGACAGGTGGGCGGGGCCAAAAGGTGTAATTTGACAGTATGTCATTAAATGACTTCTCCTCTGAAACTACTGGGCAAATTTCAACCAAATGGATGTTAAGGCCCAATGGGCCTCTTATTTCCCTAAAAATTGTAGAAAGAAGTTGTTCCAAAATTGATATTAAAATGATTTCTGTAGAAACAAAATTTATAAGCATTTTAAATATCCAAATCATTTAAAAATGCACAAATCTACTTGTGAGATACTTTTTGGCACTTTTAGAAGTACAGAAATTGAATATTGAGCCCAACAACAAAAAGTGTTCACAGAAAAGACCAGCCATCCAAAAGCAAGGTCAAAATTTGGGATAGTGTGAAGGGTGGGGATGATTTTGATTGAAATTGACAAAAAGATATAGAAACTGAATAATTAAAGAAAAAAGGCTTGTCCACATTAAGTTTTTCATCTTTTATACTTTACCAGCAGTTTTTCTTTTAGAAACTGACTATCAGTTTGTGTTGTTATTCAAGGCAATGGGGAGTGAGTCATCCAGACAGTTGTACGATGAGCCTGTAGATACCTCTAAACCAATGGACATACTGGAAGATGAGGAATTGGAGAGAATAAGTGGTCTCTTGCAACGTGATAATCTAGTCCGAGGTCTGGGAATCGTAGAACATGTCTACAGATTACTACACTGTACACCAGGGACAATGGGGGTGCTTAAAACTGATGCAAGAACCCTCCCCCCACCATTGGTAGGTATCCCAACTATTTAGTTATGGTTGAAGAATAGGCTTATTACTTTGTATATTTTGAATAACCGGGTAAATTTTTTTTTTTTTCGTTTTAGTTTTTTTAGCATTTACAAATATCTTAATTAGATTTGGATATTATATATATATATTTAAAGTTACATATCATTTCATAACATAGCTTTGTTTAGATTTAGTGACTTACATTATTAGATATTTTAATATACAGAAAATATTGTAAGGGCATTACTGAAATGTTCTAATTTTTGAATTTATTATTTTAAGATAATAGTCAGTGTCAAATATAAGAAATATGAATTAATTAAATGTTAAAAAAAATAAGAAATATAAATTAATTAAATTTTATATTACATTTATTTTTTCATAAAGCCTTGTATTACATATTTGAAGATTTACTCTTCGTCAGAATAGAAACCCATAAGAATATAGTGCTTTAATGGCATTATGACATGCATAGACAAGCAAGGATTATATACTAAAAATTTTTGTTATAAAGAGCTTTGCTAGCTTGATTATATATATTATCACTGCATACTATAGGTATTAAACAATTTGAATTGTTGACAGATGTACATCAAAAACCCATTAACTGCTCGTCCAGAGTCTCAGGTAAAGCAAGAGTGAATCGTTAGAACTTGTCTAGTTAACTGTCAACCTGCAGCTAATATGTTCATTGAGTCACAATCATCAAAGTTTCCTAGCAGTCTCTGTGCTGCTTCCCACATAAACGTGTCCTACATGTCATAGTATCCCAGCAGTCTGTGTGCTGCTTCCCACATAAACATGTCCTACATCTCATGGTATCCCAGCAGCCTCTGTGCTGCTTCCCACATAAATTTGTCCAGTACATCATGGTAAGCTTGTGTGCTCTTTCCCAAGTGCCTACAGACAGCAAACTATTTAAGCTATTTTGGTTGATTTTTAGTAGCTTCCTCCCAAATGTGATAATTTTCCACTCCATTTTTTTCAACCTGTCAAATATCCCAGCTTCTCCTTTCCAACTATTCAGACAGCACCTCAATTATATTTTTTTGGAGGTGACCATTTTAAGCACATCACATCTGTCTGATTATTCATATAATTATGCAATGTATAAAAATCTTCTCAAAATGTTGTTAAACATGTTTCTGTTGAAAAAACGTCCTCATAATGTGTTTGTAAATTTTGACCAATATACTTTGCATAAATTATAAAGTAAATTTGAGTGCTAAATTTGCACTTGGTGACATAATTGCTTCTGTACATTCCTAGAATATCATTGTTTTTGTTTTTTTTAATTTTTGAGTCAGAATACACATTTTCTTTATATAAATAGACATGTACTAAGAAATGTTGAGATTGGTTGTAGTATTTCTTGAAAGAAAATGAATTGTTTTACTCCTTCAGATAAGTGTTAGATTCCTAAATATCAAACAGTGTTCTCTCAAACAATAGATTCCATTTCCTTTTATATATAAACATTCCATCATACATGTACGTGATAAAGTTCATTGACTAACCCTTGGGTAGTAGAAGAGATGGTTTGTAGTTTGTAGTGGTATAGCACATTCTTGTAAAAGGAAGCCTTTACTAGTTACTCATAGAAAATGTTGCTAACAAATTTATTGTGATATTTTGTCTCTGAACAAGTTGTTCCCTTTCCTAGAGACTTCAAGAATTTAAAATTCTGATAGCAAGTTATTCATTGAATTTTCATCTGCAAAAATTAACTGTTGGAGAGACAGTGAATTATGTGATTTATAGATATCCAGCCTGGTGTATCATAATTGTAAAATATGAAACCTGGTTATTAGTTCTGAGTTAATTATTTTTTTATTTCTAGAGGTTCTACTAACATAATGTCACACTGTGATTTAATGAGTATTTCTTATATTTAGATTTCACTTTTCACCTGGAAGAACCTGTAAATAACCTGCACACTTTTCCATTTTTTAACAAGTTTTGACTATTTTTATCTAAATTTCCTTACTACATTATCTCCCTCAAGCACTGCTTAAACTTTGATGTTTGTATTGTCAAAATTCCTTTTTAACCCTGAAATCTCTAATGTACTTAGCCATGTTTGATATTAATGGTAGATTTGTAAGTTTTGGGGGTGTTTTAATCAAGATTTTCACATCATGTAAGCCCTTTAATTATCCTGGCAATGGATGTTTTCTAATGGTAAATGGCTATACTATAATCATAAATTTGAAGGTTGAAAGGAACATTTTGATTAAAAGTTCCAAAAATATATGATTGCAGATCAGAGTTTTAAAATAATACAATGTAGCAATCAAAATATCTCACTGTGTAATATTGTAAGCACTGGTGCACTGACTATGTGTTATTAAGCTGAATCCTCTCATTTATCTTACTGTGTTCCTTCACCATAAGGAGGCTCATCACTTGTCCACAGACAGAACTTTCTACACATTTTTATCATATCCTTAGTACAGAATATAAATAACTATTTGATAGTGAAACTCACTCAAAATTGTTTTTTATTCGCCTTCAAGTCTATATATGCAATAATAGCACTATGAATTAAAGCAAAGAAATACCTGTGCTTCTGCTAACAACTGCAAAACATTAGAGTAGGTAGACAAATCATTGTTTTACATAGGCTGTATAGAGACATGGATACTGACTTTAATAGTTCTTGTCTGAAAATGACCAATAAAAACCTTCAAGGGTAGGCACCAACAATTAGGGTAAGTAGAGTTAGCAGAAGCACAATTTTTTTTTCTCTTCGCCATATTGACAATCAAGTATGCTGACCTAACAGCTATGGCACATTTGACTTGTATGCCTATCTACAAAGGTTTTGTAGATTACAAACTACGAAAAACATCTACCCTTACATCTATATGGTGCCAAACCTCCTTAAAACCCAATTTAATACTGCCCTAACAAACATCACCTGAAATAACATCTTGTAACAAATTTTCACCTAACGCAATCTTAAAAACTGACAAAGTTTACAATATTTGCAAAATTATGTTTACAAAATGTACATATTATACATATTCTCGTTTCCCTTATGTGAAACAATAGGCCTGGGCTACATTGAAACCTCATGTAAGTGTTAAGTTGATGTTTAAATGTTCTCTTGTTCACTGTTCACTTGACTTATCATGTTTTGGTATTGTTTGTGGTACTGTTTTAGCCCCCACATGAATTAAGTTTTACTTGTCTGTGCCCCAAGGTAAGTGGGTTTTTCTTGACTTTAGATGTGGTTGCTTGGACAGCCATTATGTACTGTACTATACTTTCATTGCCACTACTGCATAATAATGACTACTGTGCAATTGTACACACTTTTTTATTTAGGCAGAACTTTGTTTTGAAAAAAATGTCAGTAATCGTTTGAAGAATAATTTTTAATCATTATGTCCATATATTTATTTATTTTTTCTTTATAATAATACTATTTTATTCTTCTTTGTAAGACTTTTTACCGGCATATCAAATTAAGTTATACTTTTAATACTTGTGTTTTATATGAACTATGCTTTATGAATCTCCACATCAGTGACTTGTATTTAATATTAATGTCCTCTACTTTTGTGGTGAAAGTGAATGATTATGAATGACCTATACAGCAAAAATCACATGGTGGTCACAAGAAATATTTTCTGTCAAGTTAATAGTTTTTGATTATTATTAAAAACTAGTAGTACTCTTCATACTTATTTCCTTGTGAACTATCTGTTTTGGTGCTTATTTCATTTAATAAATTTCTATTTGCAATTTTATGCTTTTCTTTTCTGACTACAAAGAAAAGCAAAACAAATCTATCATGATAGAATTGAATTTGGAATCAAAATGGAATTTGACTACCATCTACTACTTTTTTGGTTCACTTTTCTTGAAATATTTGAAACAAAAATCTTATTTCAAAATAACTGTGCCATTTCACGACAGTAGCCATTATTTTTAAAGAAAGCGTAGTGGCATGGAAATACAATTTAATTTGGTCACTGTATCATGCATGTTGATCACTCAGTCTGTGTAAGTTCAGTTGTCACACAATAAGTGAATATTGTAAGAGCATACAACCAGCACGCATTTATAATACACATGTAATGTGAATGGAAGCATGTATCAACTACACCTTGTTGTGTTCAATATTATAGTAAAATGTTTAGAAGTGTAGCAAAATTGCAGAAGTTAATTTAAAAAAAAATTGGTTAAATTTTTAACTTATCGTTTTAGTAGTAAAGCTTTATAACAAAGTACTAGAATTTTTAACAAGACTAAAATAAGTAACAATATTTAAAGAAATATTACATTAAAACAATATGGCTGTCTTCTCACTTTTGTATTTGAGTAAAATATTTTTTCTCCAAAAGTTTATTGACTATCTTAATACTGGTGTTAATTTAATAATTTTTTGGTTCACTTATATTATATATAAGAACTCACCATTTCTAGGTTTTTGAACCGGAAATGGTATGCAGCTTTTTGTCTATTTGTTATTTTTTGGTTTTGGCATGTGGCAGGCTGCTACACCTATATAAAGAATGTATATGATTTATTTATTTATTTAACAAAGGCCAAACAAGTTGAAAAATTGGTATGGTATATTTTTTTTCCAAACATGAAACTATCAACTAATAAGAAATATATACAGAAAAGATAACAGTTATATAGCTAACATTATATAAAGGAATGGTTGGTTTACTAATAAGTATATATTTAATATACTTATACATGTATATCATTTGAGACTAAGAGGTTTGGAGCGTTTCATCTCTATTGGTGTTAAATTTTAAACAGAAAGTCCAGTAAATTACATTTAATCAAAAGTAAATTTTCCACTGTAAATTAGAAACTTAATGTATGCAATTTTTTAATGAACAGAAATACTAGAATGTGATGTACTTTTAGATTGTAATATCTGATGTTGTAAACTAGATATTTGTGACAAACAAGTTTATCATTGTGTGTAAGAAATGGTTATATTTGTTAACGTTGTTTTTCACTATACAATCAAGACATTCTAGAACATGCCCCTGCTAAGATTTAGTGAGTTGCATTTACGTTTTTCAAAACATTAATAATTTTGAATTTGACTTCCCTTTTGAGGGAGCATTTTTACTAGTTATTTAATCCATACATAGGTTATCGTACATACAATTAAATTGAGTCAGTAAATATTTCTTCAATAAATTGAAGATAATATGCATAACAAACTCTGAATTTCTTGAAGCTTGTTTAGGATTGATATTATACTTTTATGTGATACTTGAAATAATTCATGAAATTGTGATCATGGTTTACTGATAGTAGAATTGTTTGTCCTGCCCTATTCCAAATGTTTGGCACATGACTATTGATATAAACATATGATGATTTATGCAACGGATCACCATATTTTACTAAGAAATGAGTGATTTACGGTACTAGTGAAATGGAATTATATTCATGCTGGCAAATGAAAAAAGTTTTGTCTTTTTCTTACCTAGTTGTCAAACTTGTCATTAAAAGCAATAGTGAAAGTTCTAAAAACCAAAACTATAGATAACCATAATGAACTGTAATGGTTTTTGATAGTTAGTTAATGTATCTTTAAAAACGTATGGTGTAATATTGTACACATGTAGCTTGAAAAAAGTTGATACCTTATTTGCTAGTAAGTTTGAGATGGATAATTTGATACCTATTTCTGTTAGTGAGTTAGAGATTGATCATTTGATACTGTATTTGCTAGTAAGTTTGAGATGGATAATTTGATACCTATTTCTGATAGTGAGTTAGAGATTGATTATTTGATACTGTATTTGCCAGTAAGTTTGAGATGGATAATTTGATACCTATTTCTGTTAGTGAGTTAAAGATTGATTATTTGATACTGTATTTGCCAGTAAGTTTGAGATGGATAATTTGATACCTATTTCTGTTAGTGAGTTAGAGATTGATTATTTGATACTGTATTTGCTAGTAAGTTTGAGATGAATAGTTTTATATTGTATTTGTAAGTAGCATTTGAGATAGTTAATTGAAACTGTTTTTGTTTGTTAGATATTTTTAGAATGCATAATTTGATATTCTATTTGCTAGTAATTTTGAGACGTATAAGTTGATACAGTATTTATTGATTAATTTGATATGGGTAACCTCATACCATATTTGTAAGCAAGTTTTAGATGGATAATTTGATACTGTATTTGTGAGTAAGTTGGAGATTTTATTATGCAGTATTGGTATTGGATCCATTGTGAATAAATTGATAAAACTAAAAATGAAAAAAGAATAATTTAACGTTTGACAAATTGTGTTATGTAACAAGACCAAATCCAATGAGTGAATTTCAATAATGTATTAGGCAACCTTTTAATGAAAGCATACTTTACCCCATGTATGAGAAATAGGTTTATGTTAGGGTTAGCAATGTTTTACTTTAGCTGTTTCTTTCTTTGTAACTCAACTATGTGCAGGACAACCAACGATGGCTATGCTCTAGTAGAAACACAGCAGAGTCCTACCTAATGGGGCGCCAAGCACCTGTTCGCATAAAAGATCGTCAATATTACAAAAAGCTTCTAGATCGTTACTTTGGCCAGAACCATGCCCTTGCAAACGAGGGCTCCTCTAAGGGAGACCGAAGCAAGTCGAGAAACATGACACACGCCAACTGTGTGACAAACTACCATGGTAGTGTGTTTTGTCAGACACGTGAGGACACTAGACAGTTCCCACAGGTGCGTCTGTCCTATAGCACCAGTGACAAGAAGGTTGTTCTTATGCACCAGCCATTCCTGGCTAATGATGATTCTGAAAGCGAGGACTTCTATGCAGACCATGAGGTTGGTAGCCACGGTAACAGTGTTTGTGGCGCTGAGTTGTGGTGGAGCTCTAACCAACTGATTGATGCAGTGTTAATTTTTTTGATTGATTGATTTATCAACGTTTGTTTTCAAATCTCATTTTTGACATACAAGATTATTTCTAAGTTCCATAGTTAAGCCATATAGCATGCAGTATTAAGCATGTAGACATTGCAGACGTCTTTTGTATATACCTAGTTGTTGCTATGTTTTCCACCATTAATAAACATTTACTGGTTTGCCTTTGATTTTGCATAGATTGGCTCTTCCTGCCAATGCATTGTGTTATTTTAATCAAAATATATTTACCAACTACAATGCATTGTTTTCACTGCTGATATAATGTTGTGCTGTGCGCTAATGATGAATGACATCGTGCACGTATCTTGCTATTAAGTCTAGTGTAATCTTGCTTCTCATTTAACTATGCATCGTGTGTTTTCACACTGACAAACACTAATTATTTAACTTTTGTTTTCCATACATTTCATTTGTTGTCTTCTTTCGAGTTTATATCAGCAACTTTACATCTTTGTATATATATTCGCCTGATTAATTTGGCTTTTAGATCTTGTTTTTCAACAAGACTAATGTATCAAAAATTACCAAAGCTGTGGACAATGGAAATTGGGTTTTTACTGTGATAGTTTTATAATCACACTGCATTGGTTTCCAACCTTGTATTCTGGTGTCATTGTGTCTCGTTTATTCATTGGTCAGTCTTGTATATTCATTGGTCAGTCTTGTATATTCATTGGTCAGTCTTGTATATTCACTGGTCAGTCTTGTATACCATATTCATTGGTCAGTCTTGTATATTCATTGGTCAGTCTAGTTTCAGTCCAGATTAACTGTTGGAAAGGTTGAACATCCTTACATGTATGAGTATACAAATTTAGTTGTGATATAACAGTATAGATTTGTAAGGTTGGTTAAAAATTTTTATAAGATCTGTTACTTTTTGTGTAAGTTTGTTCAACTGGTTTTAAATTTTTGCCATACAATAGTCAATTAGATTATGGTCTTATTTAGGTATTTTCAAACAACTTCACACATCTGCTGTCCCTTACAACAAGGAGTTTCTCTTACTTAACATTTTGTTTGTTAAAAAGTGTATTTTATAAAGATATTGTGGCAACATCTAGCAAGTCACTACATGGGAGATAACTCCTATGGCCTTAGGGTTGTGTTATGATAAATACCATAGCATTCCCTTACAGTATTCGGCTAAATATTAATGTGAATTTTGTTTCATAAAATATGCATGTGTTTGCATCAAGTTGTAGAAATAACATATATATATTATACCATCTCTATGATCATGACATTAATTTTGCACTGAACAATGGTCTCTTATTAACCGAAAAAGCACATTAATCAAAGTATATTTGTCAAATGTGACATTAATAACAACATTTCGTAGTACCGAATATAGAGTATTAATTGATGATAGAGTATGTAGCTTAATCAAAAATAATACAGTTTATAATTATAATTGATAATATAGTTAACACTGAAATAATTGTAGACCAAACTGTGACATTACAGTTGGCTTATAGAGAAAATAAACAAACTTCAGGTTTTTGATGTTGTTCTAGAATAGATATAATTAAATGTTTTATTATACGTAAAACAGTTCTGTTAAATGTATTTCAAATGCCAAAAAACCAGTTGCTTAATATTTATTTTAAGAATAAAATATTAATTTAAAAAGATGCACCGGTATGTATCAAATGTATATTGGTTTATTTACATGAACCTCCAACCGGAGAGCAAAACTCTAATCAGATGGATATTGACTGTACAAGTAACGAAGACCATTTTGATGTCAATTTCTCCAACTTTGATTTGTTATATAGACTATTCTAAGTTTAATATTCATTCTTTTTGTTGTGTACATTTTATTTGAAGTTAACATTTGATGAAATTTTCATTTAAGTTTTATTGTGTTATTACTGATATATATTGTTTGAAATATTGTGAACAAATGATTATGCTGTTGTCAAGGTGATGCATCGTGAAAGGGATGAGTCACCCTATAATCTCTTTAACTATTGTCCATATACACTAAAACAGTCCCTATACTGTTGTAACATCTTCAAAGTACCAAACTCCCCATACTAGCCCCTACACAATAATTCCTATACTGGCATCATTGTCTCTTTTGTGTTTTCCTCTATGTGCCTGCACTCTCTCTGCTTTGTGTTTTACAACAGTTTATAGTGTATTATGTGTATGTTTGTCACCAGTCAGTATCGACATGACTTCTCTGTGTGTAATTATTATGATAGATTTTGTAAAGCAAATGAATTAAACATATTGAAGAGCAAGCATACTTAATTACATGCTAGTTGTAGCAGATCATTCAACAGCATCATAATAGTGTTTTTGTGATTTGACATTTTATTTTGTTGAGTTATTTTTTTTTAAAGAGTGCTTATATTTAATACTTTTCAATGCTATTTAATATAATTTTAATTCATGTACAGAAAGATATTCAATTTTAGTAAAAAAAAACAAAAAAACTTATAAGAACACATTAAATGGAAAAGTTGCAGCATACCATTTTGCAATAATTGAGTGTTTTTGATTTTAACCAAGTCCATTTTATAACACCCAGTTTAAAGCAGAACACAGATAATTATATGTTGTGCTGTCAAACTGAATTGTAAATAAAATTTGATTGTCTGTTATGCTTATGTTAATGCAATAATATTCTTTTCATATTGTATCACATATCATATGTTGCACTCTGTTTTAATATTGTATTGTTCATGCAACACTACTTTTACTTTTCTGTTCGATTTCCATGATATAATTTTTAAAATGACTATCACCAAACTAACCCTTTCAACCCTTGACATCCATAATGGCAGTTTCTAGTCTCTGATTGGGATTGTTCAAATTTTATGTATGGATATTAAAGGGTTAAATCCAAATCAATTACAGTAGGGAAAACTTAAGTGATTTTCTGTACGATTTTCAAAGGGTACCTGGTTTCTTTTTGTTTTCAAAGGTTCAAAGGTATACATTTAAAAAAAAATTATAATTGCAACTTTGAAAGCTATAAATAACTAATTTACAACTGACTTTGAATCTGTGAAATAAAATATTCTGATTCTATATCATAGCAATTTGATTTTGGGTGAAAGTGTCAAATTTCAGTCTTAATGAATGTCAAGAAAGTCACTGTATAGTTTTCATTCCTAACAACATCTAGTTTTCTATTTAACACTTTTTCTTCTCTTTCTCTTCTGTTCTGCTTTCACTTTATTAACACCACTAACCTGGCCTTGTTTACTTTTCATTCTTCTTTCAGAGTGGTCATGAAGAGGTCACACACCAAGGTCAAAACCAACATCATCACCATTACCATCATTACCACCACCACACACACCTTCACCTTCACTCTGCCCACCACCAACACCATCACCACCACCACCACCACAACCACCACAACCACCAAGACAGCTCTACTAACTCTTCTTTGTCATGTCCTATCACTAACTCTAGTCTCTTCAGTGCTGGAGCCATCACTGCAGCATCACAGTGCTATCTCTGTAGCCCAACCATTACCCTTAAACAGCTTCCCAAAGCACTAACTTTCCATGCTAACTTTTTTGAAAAGCCCTATACTTATGCAACTAAAGTCCATCCCGGTGCTCACCACTTGATGACAAACAGTGTAAGATCTACACTTTTAGCACCATTCTCACAATCAACTGCTAATTTATCCTCCACCATGCAGCCGGCGTATGGTTCCACGGGCAGAAACACGACCTGGCAGGGAAAGTCTGGCAGTCTGAGCAGTCTAAATGAGAAAACAGTGCCATCATATCAGGTAAAACTTACAAGGTGTAAGCTATTCTATCCATCCAAGTTGTTTATATGATCTTTTCTTCCATTTCTTTGCATACTAATTAGGAATTATCTTGTCAATCTTCCTTATATTTTGTGGCTTTTCAATTAAAGTTTTCTCCGTTCTGTAACGATAGAATCCCCTTAAACGTCTGTGGAGTATTAGTATAGCTCCTATCATTGCTGCTATGTGTAAGGTCTTTGGAGGTGTAATTACGGTATAGATCCTACTGCTGCTATGTGTAAGGTCTTTGGAGGTGTAATTAAAGTATAGCTCCTATCACTGCTGCTATGTGTAAGGTCTTTGGAGGTGTAATTAAAGTATAGCTCCTATCATTGCTGCTATGTGTAACCTCTTTGAAGGTGTAATTAAAGTATAGCTCCTATCATTGCTGCTATGTGTAACCTCTTTGAAGGTGTAATTAAGGTATAGCTCCTATCATTGCTGCTATTTGTAGAATCTAGGATTATAAATCAATGTTTTTGTCGTGTTTAAAATTTTGTATAATTTAATATAACAACTGCTGTGGCTTGGAGTGAAGTGTTGTTTCTTTTTATCTGTGAAAACTTGAAAATGAATTGCATTAAGATAATTATGTCTTCATTTAGTATTTTTTCCTTGAAAAATGTGATACAGAAAACCTGTAAACATCAAAGAACCACCTATTTGTTATCTTGTAAAATTAATGACATACAGAAAGTCAGTAAAAAGAAGTCTTTGGACAAAATTAGGAAATGAGGTGTTAAAGTAGAATAATAATATATACCTCTATACAGATAATCTGACTTTAGAACTTTTCAATTTACTTAAGTTAATTCATATTATTATAAACCACAATCAGATTGATATGTAACAAACAGTGTCCTTATCAATCATTTCTAATATGCATACTAGTTAAATCAGAATATAAGTACATGTATCAATGTCTTAAAAAATATATATGAATTTTGTTTAAAATCAATACTCAGGTAGGAAAAACTTTTTAGTCCATCTGGACCAAAGGTCCAAGGTGGACTTTTCCCATACCAGTCTTGTCCGTCGTCTGTCCTCTTCATTCTCCAAAACCACTGGACCCATTTCATCCAAACTTGGTAGGAAGTATCCAAAGGAGAAGGGGATTCAGATTTATTCAAATGAAGGGGCTCAGCCTCCAGGGGGCGCCACTAGGGGGCAAAAAAGGAGGGAAATTTGACAAAATTTAAAAAATCTTCTAATAAGCTAAAAGGCCTAGAGTTTAATGTTTTGGTATTTGAAATTTAGGGCATGGAGAACCAAGTTTGTTCAAGGCGTGACCCTTGGGTCAAAAATGGCTTACCCGTTTTTGGGTCAAAGTTCAACACTATGGCAAATGTGTTAACTTTAAACATTTTTGATTTCTAGTCCAAAACTACTGGACCTATTTCATCCAACCTTGGTAGGAATTATCCAAAGGGAAGGGGATTCAGATTTGTTCAAATGAAAGGGCTTGGCACCCAGAGGGCGCCTCTAGGGGGCAAAAAGGGGGGCATTTGACCAAATTTAAAAAATCTTCTAATAAACTAGAAGGCCTAGAGCTTAATGTTTTGGTATGTACAGTAGTAATTTTACGGCATGGAGAGCCAAGTTTGTTCAAGGCGTGACCCTGGGGTCAAAAATGGATTACATGTTTTGGGGTCAAAGTTCAGCACTAAGGCAAATATGTGAACTTTTTAAATTTTTGACTTCTAGTCCGAAAATATTGAACCAATTAATGACATACAGAAAGTCAGTAAAAAGAAGTCTTTGGACAAAATTAGGAAATGAGGTGTTAAAGTAGAATAAT
>JAUMGZ010185938.1:0-13609 GCA_032359645.1 Pododesmus macrochisma
ATATTGTCTTTTCTAAATTCATGTTCTCCAAAGCGTTTATTAAAAACGGCTGCTTAATCAGACCTAGACCTGGAATTTTGGACGTGTGTCTCTCACACAAAGTATTGACTATTTCCTTTTATAAGTATTATATTTATTGGAGGCATGTTTCAGATTGCTTTTTTGTATACTTCAATATTTCAACCAGCATATAAAGGCACAACATTAGTATAAACACAAAATGCAACTAGAAAATATCAGACCAAGACATACGTAAGACAGTTCCGCTATCTTGTAATTTTAAGGACTTTGAACTTCTCTTTAAACCAGCTTGTCATAGTACTAGTATTGCTGGACGTTGATACCATACGTTTTGTACATTCCTAAAATACAGACTACCACCAAGGGCCAACTCTAATGAGTATAAAGGGCTATAGGGAACCACGCGATACATAAATCAAATGCGAATCGATTAAAACGTATTCACTCAGTGATTGGAAGGATGGAATCTGCAAAATTGTTGATATACGCAACCACAACTTTAGTTAACCAATAATCTTAAAATTGCCGGTATTTGAAGAACAAAATATGGATTGATATTCACAATATATGACTTGTGCCTTTGCTCCTGCAGATAGAGCGCTAATAATGTTATTATTGTATGAAAAGTCTATGGCATTAACCCTTTGATCCTTGAATACACCACCGCTTGATCATACACAACAAACTGGACGCACTTCATTATAAATATACAATAATGTTGCTACTTAGCAAGACTACAAAAATGCAACCTGAATCATGCCTCCGATAAATATGATATTTATAAGAGGAAGAAACCAAATCTCTGTGTGAATTACCCCGTCGCGAACCCCAGATCTTGCTCGAAGCTGCTGTCATTAATGGACGCAAGAGCAGAATTAATTTTTTAAATAGACAAGACTTCAGTAAATCAAAGTTAACAAACAAACAAATCCTTAGATATGGCACTCCATATAGTTGAACGGTTAGTAATCAGATAAGCTATTTGTTTACCCAGGCTTATCGTAAATCGTTGCTCATATAAACAAACCGAAACCGAAAGTAAACTTTAGCTAAAATCTTTCATATTATACATTTCTTCAAAATCGTTTACCTTTAATTCATTTCTTCAGACCAAGAAACTGCTCGTATCCAGGTGTGACATTGCGGACAGTCCTACCCAAGGTGTGTCGTAACTTTGTCTGGCCGACAGACCAACGTCAGGTGATCTGTTTAGTGATGATGCTAATAATAGTATGTCAGAGTCACGTGGTATCCAATGTATATTCCACAAGGGCATTGCGCAATATTGTATAACAAGCGGGAATGTTAATACATTGTATATAACTAAATGAGTGAACAAATTCCTGTGTGTAATAAGCTACGCGTTTGTAATTGTAATTCTGCTTTCCTGTATTAATTTTACTTAATGTTGTTGGTATTTACACTGCTTGCACATATTTGTTTACAAGATATACAATGATGTCTGTTTGGCGGAGACAGGCTCAGAGTTTACATTCTAGACTCAGCCTAGGGTGTTGTTCCTTGAATAAGGACCTTGATGATTATCATTTGACAGATGTGCGTGTGGGAAGATAACAAGTGTACAACATGTCTTAATAAATAAAATATTGTTTAAACCAATGTCTGTAAGTTCATTTATATTTTGTAATAAGGGAGTAAAACAAACACGTTCAGGATCACATGTTACCGAAAATGCACATAATTTCCGTCAACCAATTCATCTCTAAAAAATGTAACAAAAATAATGGATGACGGATCAGCATTAATCAATAAAAACGAACCTTAACATAATAGTTCTTTCTATCTGTGAGAATATGCAAGCATTTCATTCTGTGTTGCTGGTGACACTTGATGCCGTGCGTGTATACGCTCGTTTTAAATCTTTATTTGTTCTGTTTTTTAAAAACCTGGTCGATATATTTCACTTGAAGTAAAAATGTACGGGTAGTGTTACATGTATTGCCATGAATAATCGAATGCACACAACGTAGACATGTAACTAAGAGTACAACTTGACAGGAATTTAGTACTGACTATACAAAGAGAATTTATAGAGAGCGTTTGAAAACATCTAATTTGTTGAAGCTGTGATTACCTGAATGGCAAAACATGACATAATAAGTCGGTAATCATCTTATCCAACCCCTTGTTATTATGAGGGTAGCCATGTTCCTGGTTGACTCTGAAACATCAAGGCGGGTGACACATGTGTAGTAGAAAATGCTTACTTCTTCGCGGACACCTGGTTTCGCTTCTGTTTTTTTTTAAATAGAAGTTTGCGTTGTTTTCTTTTAAGTTATTTTTGTTGTTTAGGTAATATGCGTTTTTACTTTCATTTGCCCACGTCCATGTTCTCATGTCTTTTGTATTTTCATCTTGGGTTTTTCTAGTTACTACTTATAATGATGTGTTCATAACCAGAGACGAAATCGAATTGCAGTCAACATCTATTCGCTAGATAATCAAATCTTTAAGATTTAACGCAATAACTATCTAATGGTGAAATTTAGTTTAAACTAATTGCTTTCGGCATTATATAAGGTGGTTAATTCATATTTGTTTGTTGGTTTTATTGAGGTTCAACTCATATATAGGTCATATTAAGACTGTCTCTGCTTGTGACAGTGCGCACTGACGACGACTTTGATGTGCTGTTTCGCTGAAATATCACGCTTCAGACATATTGACATTACTTTACTTTACCTTACTCGGTCACATTATACTTCAAGTCCTTCTCCACTGCGCTGTTCAATCAGTACATTTCTACAATATTTGAGCCACGTAACATGTACTTATATTTTGGGACCTTAATGTATATCTATATATTTCATACTTTTTACTTAATATAACTTCCAATTTGAAAATGACATAAGCATAATTTTACAGGGAAACAATGTTCTTATTTATTTTTCTTTTTGACTTTAGAGCTATGACCTATCAAGGTATTGTCTATTCTAAATTTATTTTCCCTTTCGATTTGTTGATGACGGTTGATTTGTAGCTTGGCTTTGTGTCAAGAGTGAGGTCCTCTGACCAATTTAGATGGTTTGAGGTGATTTTTAAATGCCTGTCTCACTTTGCCAATTCATTCTGTTGGTGACTGTTTGTTGAAGCTATCGTTTGTTTGTCAATAACCTTTGTTCTGTTGATTCTATTTCTTCTTGTTTTATTTGTTTATTTTTATATAAAATGTCCATATGATGATTTAATAAAAATTGTTAATACAAAAAAATCACACGACACTAATCAAAAGTCGTAAATCCATTGACATGGACAAAGAGGAGAAAAACTTGGAACGCACACAGATAATGACCAAAAATACAATTTTAAAATAAAATTAAAAATTACAAATTCTATTTAAAAAAACAAAACTAGAAGCGAAACCAGGTGTTCGCGATTGAGTAAGAGTTTTCTGATACATATGTGTCACCGGCCATACAACGACATGTAGAAAGTGTTTAACTCACTTGTGCCAGAAGGACACAAATGACTTTTTGTTATTATGTCACCCGCCGTGAACGATGTATCTTCAAGTTTGTCTAACCGTATTTTGACGTAAGCTCCGTTAATATCAAAACTGAAACTACATTAAAGACTACTGGGTAAGATTTAAAAAAAAAAAAGGTTGTACATTTCACAAAAATGTTATCTGGTGTGTATCTTCGTTGTTGTTAACAACAACGTCAACTTATACACACAACGCTAGTTTGTCAGAAGGAAATTATATTGAATTACAGGTAACAGTATTTCAACGGATCGTTGGAAAACATTGAATACGCTATACAATTGATAACGTAAAAACATAACAGGTAGGTTTATATGCACTGATCAACTCATAATATTTGCTTTTATCATTTAGCTTGCAGACAATGTGTGTTAGAAGGAAGTTATACTGAAATAACAGAGAATGCCATAAGATAGTTGGAAAACACTGAATACGACAGTTTATCAGTGACACGAAGACGTAACAGGTAGGTAGATATATGCACTGATCAATTTATGCTATTTTTTATTATCATTGGTTGTAGAAATTGTACTGACTCGAAATAATTATATGTGTTTTATAAGCGTTAAAAAGACCAATACGTGCACTGTATGCTATAGCTGTTTAGACCCTCACGCTACCTACAATGAACGCCAGTTTACTTTGGATTCATGATAACTAAATCTGTGTTTATATGGCCTTGTCAATCCCAAATTCACATCCTCTTTCATGTTCATTCGTGGAGATTGTGTCACGCAAGGAGTCTCGGAATCTTGGTCGATGTCCCCTCACCACATAAGTGACGTTGTGTCCATTATACCAAATGACAGAGTATCACGACGGGGACACATGTGTAGAAGGACACGCTTACACACATGGTTTTACTGCTAGTTGTTTATTTAAATAGAAGTTATTTGTGTTTCTTTTTTCAGTTAATAAATGTATATTTGGTTCTTTTTTCTGTTTCCCTTTTATTTGCGTATGTCCATGGTCATGTGTCTTTTGAATATCATCTTGGGTTTTCGTATTTACAGCTTATATTGCTGTATCAACAACCGTAAAAAAAGCCGACTCGAATGAACTGTTGTTGATATATATTCTCTAAAGACACACTCTTTGAGCTGTATAACACAGTATTTATCTAAAGGGGAAGTTTAAATCGTTTTTTGTCGGCATTATTTACTGTAAATGTACTTATATTAGCGCAGTCTTATTTTAGTGCTTCAGTCTACGTAAAACATGAGGCCGCGGCGGACTAGTGATTAAAGTCGCCGACTTGTAATCATAAGAGCCTTTCACCTCCTAGTTCGATTCCCGTCCGGGACGTGCTAATGTGAGAATGTTGCCAGTGACTTGTCGTTGGTCGGTGGTTTACTCCAGGAACTCCGGTTTCCTCCATCAGTAAAACTGGCACGTCCGTAAATGACCTTAACTGTTGATCGGACAATAAACCCTTAATACAAACAAACAAACAAACTACGTTAAACATATTTGCGCAATCATAAATTAGCGTACATTTAATGTAAATCAATGTAGGCCTTTAGAACTTTGACTTATCGAGGTTTTGTCTATTCAAAATTCATTTTCCTTTCGATTTCGAGTATGTTGAAGACGGTTGATTTGTAGCTTGGCTTCGTGCCAAGAGTGAGGTCATCTGACCAATTTAGATTGTTTGAGGTGAATTTTTCAAATGTCTGTCGCACTTTGCAAATTCATTCTGGTGGGGATTTTTTGATGAAGCTATCGTAACTTTGATTTACTGAAGTCTTGTCTACTCAAAATTAATTCTTCTCTTGCATCCATTAATGACAGCAGCTTCGAGCAAGATCTGGGGTTCGCGACGGGGTAATTCACACAGAGTTTTGGCTTCTTCCTCTTATAAATATCATATTTATCGGAGGCATGATTCAGGTTGCATTTTTGTATTGTTTGTCAATAGCGTTTGTTCTGTTGATCCTATTTCTTCTTGTTTTTTACTCAATACTGTTTGCTCTGTCGACATTTCTCTTCTTGTTTATTGTTTCCTTTGATCTTTTGTCAAGATATCAGTGAAATACTCTGGAAGTGACGCTAAGCCCTAAATAAACAAACACATCAGCATGTGTGTCATATAGGTGATTTAAACAAAGCGCCATTGACCCTTCAAAATCAATGAGTAAAATTGTAACTTTTAAGTTTTTAATATTAATTGAACATACACGCAAGACTTTATTGCAAACATTTTATGACTGCAATGAACTTAGACTCTTTTCTCCACATGATCGACGCATCCAAATGGATAAAGTTATCATGCACACATGATCGAATAAATATTATCGAGTTGCTTATACTGTTATTAAAGGCAAACACTTTAGCTCCCACGGTTTGCAATTGATAAGTTAAAATAAACGTTTCTGTTCTTTGATTTTAATATCAAATATAATGCCTTCCTGTTTCAATATACGTGAGCTACAACAGAGTACTAGTATTTAGTTCAAAATAACATTTAAGGATTTAATAGGATAATTCTGTGCTTGTATATAGCTTTCACGGTTCTTTAATATTCAGTAAAACATCAAACTAAACACCTAAATCTAAACATCTGTTACATATGTAACAAAAGTAAACAAATTTGAAAAATTAGTTATCAAACCAATATGTTGGACACGAGGGGCGCTCTAAAGTGTAACATATATTTGAAAAATGAAACAACTTTATTATTATATTTCACTAAACGGAAAAGAAACTTAGAGACAACATCATAACGATAAATTGGAAAGCAAATGAATAATAAAAATATTCAGAATTATGAAAAATATGTACAAACACGAAGAACATTTTAGATGGGATATTACTTCATATGGATCTGAAGACTATTATACAGTTTGAATTCCGCCATCAATGATATCTAAAACGTCGAGAGCTAACTTCAGATTTCAATTCAGATAAATAATGTATAAACCATATGGTCTCGTTCATGACAATGTTTGTCCATTCCATGTTATTTTATAGGCATATTTAGGTTCTCCTAGGTTGAGGTATATTTGGGCCATTTGTTTATTACTTCATTTTGAATTATTTAAAAACGTCTTCCCAATACAATTTATCAACTATTGCATGGTGTTCGTCTATGAATACATCCCAGATACATTTACTCTTATGACTTGAAGCGCATTTAGGTATTACACTCAAACATATTTTACAAATATCAAACTAGTGCCACACAAATCACAAATGAATGAACAAGATCGAAGAATGTCACTTATTCAACAAGACTGAACTTATAAGACAGAATGTCTTTATTCATTTATTGTTTGAAGAAATCAATCGTTTTCACATACCTTTATGTATATATTCTATTAAGCAATAGTTTCACCAAACGCTATTTTAGTTACAATTAAAACAACAACTTTGCGATATTTATGTAATTAAAGGCCCCAGTTCGTTCTCACAATATGGTACAAGACTTGTGGGTAGCTCACAGTTCTCTCTTTCAAAATTTCTACAGAAAAGATTAAGAACAAGTTGCATTCTTCGGTTTCTTTGATGAACACTACCATCAAGAGGCATACCGTGACCTATATGACCTCGGTGACGGCGCATCATGTGACCCATCCTTTGTCCGTTCAATTCTCCTGGCATAACTGACAACTTACCGTCACTATTCCTGCCTCGGCTCGTTATTCCTCCAACACTAGTCATGCTAGAAGACGTGGTCAACTTTCTCTCTTCGTTCATCAACAAGCAGCTACGTAACCTAGAAAAATCGAATATTGCAATACAGAAAAGGCTCACCCCGTTATCACTTGACTTTGTTTATATCATGGTAACGTCATGTCCAGTGTGTTTTAATATTTAAAATGCATATCAACTGGTGCGGTAGCAGAGTGGTAATAAGGAGAGAAAAAAAGCGTTTACAACATAATCAATGTAAGCGTGATAATCAATTGAAATGCTTCCGCAGCTGAAGAGAAGTAAACACTTGATTCTCAGATAGGTTAAAGTCATTGATTTAATTTCTACAGATTTTGGGAGAGATGCATGTAAGTTATACACGAATGCGTTTAATTTTAAATGGTATTTTGGAATGTTTGACAATAGCAAATCATAAAAGGATAAAAACAAAATTACATAAATTATCAAAATATAAGTTGGGGTAATTTCGTTGTGCTGATCCTCCGCGATAACAGACGCAAATCTATGTAACGTATGTTTTGCGTTGAGATTTAATATCTTTTATATTGTTTATAGCAAATTCAATTTCTAACCTCCTCAGATATAGGGGCAGTGTTAAAGAAAGCAGCACTACCATGACTAAATTAGAGGTCTACATACCGAAAGAAAGATAGAGAGAAAGACGAAGAGAGAGAGAGAGAGAGAGAGATATGGTGAATGTACGTACATATCAGACGGATACATGTAAGTTACACGTGTCTTACATTGCATAAGTCTAGTTGGATATGACTTTCGTTGTATTGAAATAGCGCTTTTATGTTTCATTTCGTTTTTGAGAGGTAGGATTTCATTTCAATTTTAGTAATGATATATTAGAATTTATTAATTAAATAAATGTCATGTTTTCACTAGTGAAAATAACAAACAATGTTAATTCAATGGAAAGCGTGTTATTTTTCAATTAGAAGGGACGCCAAACAAAATGGCTGCCTGTCCTCCACTTCAGAACTGCAAGGTAATAAACAAACTTTGTAAAACTTTCAGAACACCTTATAAAACTATACATTTTGGTTTTCAGAAGAGCAAGACTAGTAAAATTAGTTGTCATTCTTAGTTAAAAAATATTCATATTGAAGAAAATAAGACACCAGAAAGCGAACATTTTATAACGTTATGTGGCATTAGAAGCTATAGATAGGTGCAATGTTGTAATGAAACATTTAAAATGTTATAACAGAATATTCTCTTTTTGGTAATGAATGTCGATTATATTTCATCGATTTATACTCAACGCCATCTATGTATTGTCTGTCATACAATGTTGATAGTTGTGAATAATTGTTATATTACCTTTAATAAATGTCAGTTATAAAATATTGTAACATTCAACATAATTTCGCACTGATCCAATGAAAATCATCGAAATGGCAATGGCAATGCAACAACTGCACTACATGTAACAACAATGGATTCTTACATTTGGCAGCGTTCTTACTCGTCGTCACGATATGTTGCTGTTTCTGTTACATAATATTCTTGGGTTTTTCGTTAATTGCTACATGCATATGGTAACATCTAACACAAAGGAGCAATGCAATTTAAAGCAGACAAAATATGAACATAGTAATTTACAGGGCATCACAATCGACTGAACATATATAGTAATTGTGTACAGGAAGTCAGATTCCCAAAACATGTCAAAGAAACTAAAAATAACATAAGTTCATCACGTAAAATTAACACTATCACAAGCTTACCTCCTAGACAGACGGTGAAGCATTCCAGGAACTCGCCCATATCGTCTTTTATTAGGGTGATATCCTTCTGTTGTCAAAAATAAACACAACAAGACGAGACAAACACACACGGCAAGTCTGCACATTTTCATTTCTAGCTGAATATTGAATATAAGTCGAAATTTTGTTTGTCTTTATTTATTTTGCGACCTAGAAATTACGCCTCTGTTTTTGCACTCTGCCACACTCAAAACAGATGTTGAAAAAGATAAACTAACTATACAGTAATTTCCAAAAGGCGTACAACACAATTTTATTGTACTGTTGGTAGATATTCTTTCAAGACCAGTTAAGTAGTAATTTGTTTTCATATAACTTCAGTAAAACAAAAGCATTAGTGAGGCCACGGTCGGTAATAAATAACAGTCTTTATCTTTAAATGTTATTTAGTTTATAGTTATTCGAACACTTTATTTTATTCAAGAATAATTTTTTTTAAATACATTAAAATAGAACGAAACTTGAAACAAAATAAAATTAAACGTAAGCAACATTGGAACTTATATTTTCGTTCATACGTTAAAAAAGCATACAATGTAAGTAATGTTTGTACAATATAATAGCATGTATCTGCCCTTCCATTGTCAAATAAAAATTAAAAAAAATAACACCGAAATTTCGGACAAAAGGCACTGCTTCAATACTGTTGTCTCAAAGCTTCAGTTAGTAGTTGGTGTTTGAGATGTCTTTTCTATTTTCAGACGAGAAAACAATCAGTTCTGTTTATCCGTATTCAATTGAAGCATGTTAATGTCCAACAGGTTCCGAATATCAGTAAGACATGCCTTCAAACTTCGGAATAATCATCCCATTTATCTAAAGGATGGAGCACAAAATACACCTGTGTGTCATCGTCATAGCAATGCTATGGTAGCTTATGTTTTCGACATATTCCACAACTATCCTTTTAATTTAGACAGTATTTTTCGGTCCTTGTATTGAATCCTGTTGCACCCAAAACCTAGATTCACTCCGTCTGATGGCTACACGTTGGGTCAGGGTAAATGACGGGCTCCCGTAAATTAAATTGACGGTCTCACGGGCATAACCAGGTAAATTCTAAATGCATATTGTGAATAAAGTAAAGCATACTTTGAAATGATTTTTCAATGTTTAGTTACATTAGACCTTTTGTAATACTACTTTTAATCACTGACCTTGTAATTGCTCCTGTTTTTGCATATAGCTGTTCAAATAAACCCTGTCAATACACGCGGGTCCATGCCGCCATAGCGAAAAATCGTCAATCATAAATTTACTATGTAAACTATTGAGTACTTAAATTATAACAACAAATTGTTTAAAGACATATCGATCATTGTAAAGATTAGGTTAACTGTATACGTATGACTGCTTTGTGGGTGTTTGTTTTACAGAATTATAATTTGAAACAGATCTCGAAAATATAACCAATTGACGGGCGCCCGTCAAAATGGCGACCAATATATACGATTTACAAAATTTCAATCTTGATGTGATTCTCTATTCAATAAATAAAACAATATCAATTAAAATTTGTATACTTATTAAATGATATCTTTACAGTTTGATGTGTTGTAAAGGTTCAACAAAGTAAGCTTTATTTAATTTCGATAACAAACTTGACAATAAATTGAACAGTAAATTGTGTAAATAACCGTGACGATCAACAACTTTTTAAGTCGATAAATTCATCATAAAATCAGTAAACACAATGCTGATTTTTGTTATACAAGCAAACAAACATCCACACAACAACAAAAATTAACCAGATTTAATAACAACTGTGTATAATTCTTTAATTTCAGCTTCAAAATGTGCCCGTAAAACAATTATATTTCTATGAGCGCCCGTGAAATACCCAATCTCTTGTTGTCGATCTTGTGATAAAAGAAAACAATCTTCTGTTTTGTACTTTTCTAAAAATAATTATATTTCATATTTACATCTATATATTTCTGGTAGTATCACTATGTAAGAGGACGTTCTTATCACTACTCACATCAAAGGTAGATAATCCAATAGTCATTTGAATCCGGGTGCGCTTTAGATTGGAACTCGTCAGTAAGATGTTTACATTTAACTTCGTTATTTTGTTTTTAGATAATTTGGACTGCTACTGTATGTCGGATGGTACAAAGGTCAACATGTCTTGTTTACAAATATATACCACGTGCTTTTCAGCTGCTGCGGCCGTGAGAAATGCTGCAACATCCAATAGCTGGAAGAGTCGAATGCATTGTGCTGAGGTATAGAAAGAAAACTATTACTCACTGGAAATACTGAGGATGTAGATAGATCATTTTATAATATGTTAAAAAATTAAAAAGGTGTCCATTTTGTGATTGTTGTTGTCTATATAGTTAATTGTATATGATTTTCGCCAGGTTTACTTGCATAACAAGCAAGATCCCGGCCAAAATCAACAACTTCCCCAACTACAAAATAATGAAATATTCCGTCAAGATTGTACATGCTAATGCGCTTATGAAACGCGTAAACTTAAAACGCAGTTTATAATTACTTTTCTAGTTTATTTTGCTGTGTCGTTTAACCATGTACAAGTTTTTAGCTGTTTTTGGTCTACTGGTGTTGGCAGTAGTAACATTGGCTGATTCTCAACATCAACGTAGATCGCGATGGAGGAGACGTCACTTTGGTCGGTACGCACACGGGAGAAGTCTATTTAATCGAGGAGGAGGAGGAAGGTAAATTCACTAATTAATTATAGCTGACATTCAACTTAAAGCGTTAATAGTCACCTTGTTTTTATTTCTTCGGTAATAAATAGTGCTATACCCGTAAATAAGACATCCCTTACCTTATCATTTCCAAGAAGTAAAACAGTTATTAATAGACACCAGAAAAATATACGCATCCCTGTAGAGACCTTTAATTAATTACGGTAACTAATCCATGACACATACAAAGCTTACCTCTAGTATCTACATGTTTTCTTATTAAATTATAAATGTTCTTTTTTACAACATCCTTATCACGTCCTTATGACCTGGCGATCTTGTTCCTAGTTTAAAACGTCATTATCTTCTTCGTGTTATTCAGTGTCTCAAGTTGAAATATTTTATGATAAAATAATACTGTATTTAAAAGTCATGCAAAGGTAAAAGATATTTAATAAGAGAGCGCTAAATAGTTTAACAAACGAGATACGTAATTTTGGAACTAGAAAATTCTGTTGTACAGATATGCTTATTGTTTTATGATAAAATGTTAATTTATTTCTTGTTACTTCAGTGGATTCCGTTACCATTTTGGATTTAATGGACATAGACCTCTGATTGATTTTTCAATTACCACAAATCATGGCGGATCGGCTTCCTGGTGGGAAGGGTAAGATCTTTCCATCTACATTTCTTCTTTTCAATCAAAACATTCCGAATGCGGACAACTGTCGGTGTACTAACAGTATATAACATTGAAAAAACACATTTGCATGTTTACATCAACAATATTTACATTTGCATGTCTTGCATTAAAGCCCGAGTCCCAAGGTGGCGATTTGTTTTACCGAAACCACACAATCTGGACAACACAATTCGTGGAGAAAATATCTTCGGACGTTCCGATTATTTTTTTACTTCGTTCTCATTTTATTAAACTTTCCTGGCGCATCGGGCAGATCGTCTCGATTCGCGGTGCCGCCATAATAGATTTAAAATGTTCAAAACTGCCGTTGTGGCGCAACCAAATATAAAGATTTTTTCACGTAAAAGCAATAACCTAAACAGTATGTATTTCTTATATTGATAATGACAGTGTTAGCAGTTACAACAGTCTAACAAGTTTTCTAATCGTTCACACGGTCTACCGTTGTTTAATCCTGTTAATATTGTCATATTTGTATCTTACTTTTAAGACAGTACTTGTTTTAGTATTGTTCTTCAGCTTGAGAAAGTTTTAGTTTATAAACATATTTTTAGAATAATAGAGGTACAGACTACTTTTGCATCAGTATGGACATACACATATACATGTATATGCTTTCAGACCACACGTGTGTCAGTTCAGAACGAATGCTAATGCAACAAACGAGGAAAGGGAGGGAGTAATTTCTCACGATATTTTCTCCAGTACAGAATCATGTGATATCAGTGACACGGTATACAGATGTACGCAGACGTAAGTCTAAAAACCATTCAATGTAAATAAACACGTATACTTGTCTGAAATATTATATGAATTAATATATTTTTTATACCCAGTTATTATTGAACCGTATTGGTATTGCATTTTTCGTATTTTTGCATGATTAAATCGAATCTTTAAGACAAAGTTGTGCATTAACCTACAAGTCTATATACAACTTAAATATTTGCAAACTAAAAGCAGAAAAACTTAACTTTTGTGTATTAAAATAAACTATTAAAATTGTTTTGTTAGTATTTCAGTAGCAGAAGGCACATTCAGGAGAACAAATGTCCGAGAATGTTGTCAGGGATATGCAAGACAAGCAAGCGATTTCGGTTGTCCAACAGGTATGATTTTTTAAAAAAAAATTATTCCCTGTCGGTATTGTTCTTTACTAGAATGATTCCCTAAAATGTATAAATTGCATGCATTATTCTCTCTATGTTTGGTTTTATCTATGTATGATACTATCAATGTTTGGTTTTATCTATGTATGATTCTATCAATGTTTGGTTTTATCTATGTA
>JAUMGZ010185960.1:0-13609 GCA_032359645.1 Pododesmus macrochisma
GCCGGGGGACACTACGTAATACTTGGGGTAGGTATAACGTAGTGTCCCACGGCACTTTTAACAATCCCAGCAAAAATACATGGGGCAAAACGTTACTATGTAAATTAAATATGTACCGACCCCAATGGGCCATCGTACAGTCCCGTGTACAGGGATATTCAAGATTACCCATGTAAATTTGATAGAACTATAGGCGGAAACGCCGTTGCATTGGTGCATCCCTCTTTATGAACCATCTCTACTGCTTTTTAATCCTGTTCCGGTCGCCGCTTCTCTTCCTGTTCTATAGTGTTTCTTTTCTCTTTTGTCATGATTTCGTTGAAAAAATCTCAGACTTGAAGTGACGTTTAGCCCTAATTAAACAAACAACAACTCCTATTTCATTGTACTTGCCGTAGGTCGGTGGTTTACTCCGGGTACTCCGGTTTCCTCCACAAGTTAAACTGGTACGTCCGTAAACGACCTTAGCTGTTGATCGGACTATAAGCCCTTAACACAAACCTATTTCGTTGCTTGATCCAACTAACCAAATAAATGAGGAATGGCAATTATGGAACTAGATTTGTAATCCATAGACAGCCTCCTTATGACTTTTTACTCGCCCTATAAAACTAAAATGCAACTAAACAATATTCACACTGGAAAATTAAAATGCAACTTCGTTATACTCACAATAGAAATATGAAATACCTCGTCGTAATATTCACAATTTTAAGTTACTAAGATATCATACATCTGATTCGAAATGCATTACTATGCAATAAAGCACATAAAAAGTACATCAATAAATACTTTCAAGGCTAGCTACTATCTCAGAATGACTACAGAATTCATTCAACGAACTTGATTGTGTGGCTAAACCGGTTAAAGGGATCTCAACCACCTAACATAAACCCGCTGCTTTGGTGGGGGCTGAAATACAGCTTTGAAGCATCAATAATATACACACACAAAAATAAACTAAAACCACGTTACCTTCATGTATTCACAAACATTAACACGTTATACATTGTACCAGTCATCGTTAAGTTTAGATTTTGGTATTATAACTAAACATAAAGTGTGAGAAAAACGGAGACAAATAATAAAGTGACCGTCCTTTGTTTTGTTTTTATATAAATTAAGGTTTTATTTCAACTGTGGCCGGGAGCAAAATACCAATAAGTGAAAACCACACATACAAATTTTAAAAAGGGATTACAGTCTTTACCTAAAACAGTAGCGAACTTTAATATATTTACATGTATAATACCGTCTAAAATGAATGAACTATGAATTTTGCTTACCGCTTTGTAAATTATTTTCTGCTAAAGTTTGAAATAAACAGAAATGTACGTTTAATCAATGCGTTCAACGGGCCGCCTGTTTTTGTTAACATCGTTAAAGCATTATCTTGTCCTATCAATAGCATGTGTTATTTACTTTAAGATCAATTAAGCACATTGTGTCTTAATGAGGTCGCATTATGTTCACAATTAAGTGACCGTTATGTGACTTAATTTAAAGACAATTTCAAAAATAGATTTAATCAAAGGATTAAATCAGTGTCTACTCGAAATAGCTCGTAGCTGATTAATCAGTCGAAAATCAATTGCTCCGATACTAATTATACTAATTAGGGGCTTAATTTGGGCGTTTACCTGATTAAACTCTTGATAAATAAATTGATTTATTTACTTAGATTATATAGTATATCTCACATTGGATCGAATTAGAAGCACGACGGGATGTCCGAAGTCGGAATAATACACCTGCAAATATGTAAACAGTACCAAGTACATGTAACAACAATTTATTATAGTCCGTACTGCGAAATACTTTCTTCTTTTAATTGGTATTAGAAGGAGGACTAATGTGAAACATGGCATTTTATAAATGTCAAATGATGTAGGCTATTGTACCAGTCAATATCAAGGGTTAGTTAAATGTACCCTATATATATATATGTGTGTACTTATAATAATCGGTCAATAGAACTTGAATGATAACATCCTCTATCTTGCCTATATATGTACTTATAATAAACAGTCAATAGAACTACAATACGAGCCAAAACCTATATAACGAATTTGTCACACAGCAAAATTTTCTTAGTATAAATGTACATGTAGATCTACATAAGGATTAAAATAAAAACAAGCAAAAAAACAAAAAACAAAAAAATGCCAAATAAAGTATATTTATTACTTAATAAAGCAATCTGTTATTCATAAAGATACATGCTTATCTGTACTCCTATCAAGAAACTAGCCGGTTTAGCTTTCCAGCTCAATGAGATACCAAAACTCATTATAGGTTACATCACTCAGAAGATGTTGGTTTTATTAATTCACCCTACATGTTAGATAACACCTAGGCCTCGCACTATTCCTTTTTGCTGAAACGTGAATAGAAATGGCGTCAAATACCGTGACCTCTCATACGAACGATTATCGCCGTCTCTACGTACACACCTGCTAAAATTCACTTTAAACGGGTATATTAGCTTTTTGTCAGAAGAATTTTAGTTCTTGAGTTTATTTTTTCAAACACAGCAATCAAAAATAGTAAATCGAAAACCAAGACGATATTCTAAGGTTGTAAGTCCATGGACATTGGCAAACAATAAGAAAGCGTTGGACGCACACACAAAAATGAACCAAATATACATTTATTAAATAAAAATGGAAACATCACGAACTTCTATTAACAAACAAGAAGCGAAACCAGGTGCTCTCGATATAGTAAGCGTTTCCTGTTACACATGTGTCACCCGCCGCGATGACTCCGTGTCATTCCGGTGTATGGTAACATTTTCCACTGTTTAAAAAGGAGCAAGTGTCACAATAAGAAAAAGTCACAGTTATGGTAACGAAAGAGCAAAGCAGAAAAACCATTAAGAGGAGATTTGTTTGTTTAATTAGGGCTTAACGTCACGTCCAGAATCTTTCACCGATATTGTGACAAAAGACCAAAGAAGAAAAACCAAAAGATAGGACAGGAAGGGAAGCAACGACAGGAATGGGAAACGAAAGGAATAGAGATAGTTCAGAAGGAAGGATGAGCCCATGCAACGGCGTTTCCGCCTACTCTTCTATCGAACTTTACATGGTGATCTTTATCGTGCCAGAGGATTAAAAATCCCTGTTCACGGGACCGCCAGCTCAGCGTCCCCTCCGAAGGACGTGTCGATCTTTGTCTTGTCTCTACCTTTCAACCTTTCTGACTTGGGTGACCCTAACAGGAACATAAGTTCCCGCAAGCATAGCTTTCAAGGTAATTGAGACGTGCAAACTTCCCTACCACGATAAGGTGTCGAGCACAGGGAAGATTAAGAGGAGATGAATAGAAGTAGCATTATTATTATTAAAGCAGAGCGGTAAAGATAGGGCGACGAGGAGTAAACTAACAACCCCCTTTTTTACCGTGCATTCTATTTGTTATATAAATATATTAATAAAAATATATTTATTAAATCAAAGACAGACGAACGGACTGACTGACTTGTTATGGAATGACTGAATTGGGATGGAATGACTGATAGACTTACTAACAAAGGGTGTTGCCGAAATACGAAGGCCGAAATGTATATCAGTCAAGCACACGAATTTAGAATACAGGCACGTATGACGCCAAATTAATGAGTGGTAGAAACTCAAACTATGACGTAAGGAAATTCAAACTATGACGTTGGGATAATGTCTGTAATTATATCAGAAACAGACTTGTCAAATTCCCCCTCCCACTGTATCATGTTGGCGGCCACAAAACTTCCTGAAAGCAGACCGAAGTCTGGGTAGTTTATAACCCTGGATAAAACGACTATTTCTGTTTTTTTCCTTGGTCGTGTCTGGATCGTAGACGTCTTCCGCCACGGGTGATTCCAAATATCAACAATCGATATTTTTACCGACAATCCAATCATAACTCGTTTGGAATAACTTATTTTTTATAATTTTATAAACACACATGAGCACTGCTAGCTGTTAGTAGTAATGCATATCTTTAACCGTGTATATTGTTGAAAGTTTATATCAAGCTCTCATTAACTTATGCAATATATGTCTGAAATCTTCGTTGCAAAAACTCTCTTTGCCGCATAAAAAATAAAAGGTATTAGTGAGAAAGTATTTAGCGAAAAGAGCTTTTGAAAAGTTAATGTTTTCTTTAAATAGAAATTAGCGGCATACTTTCACACGTGAAAATGTCAGACAAGACAGATTTATAGCTATAGAAGATACGTACAAAGATAAATCCCGCAAAAAGAGAAACGCCTCGGCTCTGTTCTTCCTTGAACTTAACGTGTTCTTAATTAAAACAAATTTCCAAGACATTATTAGCTTGGTGTCCTTTAGGATTGGATGTAAGTGCGCTTGGGTGTTACGCGTGCACATGATTTAAGTTTATCTACCTTAATGGCAGGCAAAACACGCATACTTGACCTTCAAGGATATGTAGTCATACAATTGGTTGTGACGCAATTCATAGTCACACTTGAATGTGTCATTTCCTTGAAACAGTTTCATACCTACCTGGATTCAAGGTGTGCTTGTCTGTCTGACACCTGCCATGCCCTACCCGTTTTAATTAGTTCCTTTATTCGGTCAATCTATTGACTGATTTATTGTAGTATGATGTATATGCTGCGAGGACTGGGTACGTCCAGAGAAGTAAGTATTATTTCCGTTGAGCGGACAACTTAATACAGAAATTAACCATTCTATGGTGTTATTAAAAACGGACTTTTTCCAAGATCTTTTTTCGCCTTCTGCGTCTTTTATATATGTCTTGTCCATTCCAAAGCCATGTCCTCTCGAGTGTCCATTGATGACGATTATTACTATTGCTTTTCCTATTTTCACTTGTCGTCTAAACATGCATTCTTAACAACCATCCCGCTCCTTGTAAGTTCTTTGTAATATACATGTATTAAGTAAAAATACAGTCATTTCTACAGAAGTATGCGGTCATAGGTTGGCTTAGGTGTTGCTGTTGTAACTCTGGGAGCACACTGATTGTTCATCAATGTCATTTTTCATATACTTAACTATATGTGAGGTCTACCACTTATATAGCCACTGTTTTCAGCTTTATGCTACTAGGCTTTGTCCAATGTTCGTGTTTCCAATTGCCTTGTGTAAATATATATATAAGTTTTACTCGTTTCGATTTTTATGGACAATTGAGGTGGGCGGTTAGTTGTTGAGATGATTTACCGTGCCATGAAGAGTTTTTATTAAATTTGTAACGTATGTCTATACTTAAGACTTTTAGTCTCCTGCAGGAAGTGGGAAGGTTGAGGCCTCATTAATAGCTTTAACCACATCACCTTGTTTCGTGCTGGGTGACCATCCTAAGCCGGTCCGCATGAATTATTAGTTTTGAGGACTGCCGTTATATCAATTTAATTTCTTGCATGCTGGTGCTTAACTGTTTGATGCAGTTAACGTTATTGTTTGTTTGTCAATGTCTCTCGTTTTGTTGATTCCACTCATACTGTGTGTACCCTTGCCGTACGACTGCTTCGCTTTCTTGATAGTTTTGCTGCTTCTTTTCCTATCCTGTCAATGGTTGTGTCTTTCGTCATGCTATCAGTGACATATCCTGATGGTCTTCGATTGTTACTATTATAATAGAAGGGGTTGTCATATACCGACATGCCAAGGCAACATCAAGCAATCTATTTCAAGCTTTGTTGCCGAGTCCCTTCATTAGTATATGACTATTTCGCATTCTTTCCCTATGCCGTGTTTTCGTCGGACTTTTAGGAGTGTATTGCGGCATGTATACAATATATTATATAAACCATGTGCAAACTAAGGCTGGAAGGTATTTTCTGCCATTTGGAAAGTGTTCATCCAACATGAAGGTCAGCTTCCCGAAGCAGACGATGTCGTGCGTCCGGCATATGCGGAATATTGTGCGCCTTAACAATAACCGACTAATCAGTAGCATTACTCGAACATCCACAAAGGGATGGTACTTCAATGTCAATGAAATCATGAACCAAATTGATACAGGTAGCCCTGTTACAATTACATTTGAACTAAACTTTCTACACGATGTGTAATGGAGAAACTTTTCCAAAATTCAAAGCAATAGATTCTTCGGAATGGAAGACTGATTTTTCCGTTAGAATTAATCTTAATGGAAATAAGCTCCCAACAGTTGAAAAAATACAGTAAATGTTATAACCTACTCATGATTGAATCCTAAAAAACAAATTATTCTGATATAAGATGTGAACTAATTGAACGTGTAAACACATAATTTATAGCTTTGATATACCGAAACCTTGTCTATTCTTAATTAGTTTGCTATATAGTGTCCATTAATGACGGCTGCTTCGAGCAAGATCTGGAGTTCGGAACGGGGGTGTCTCACACAGAGTTTTTGTTCTTTCCTCCTATACATTCTTATATTGCTGTATAATATAGGAGTTCTGATACTATGGACACTCTTCAAATACAGACAAACAAACAAACAAATACAGACAATTAAGGTTTTAGGTATGGACTTTGACCTCTAGAATTACATTTTAGAAAAGTGCATTTAATAGGATTAAGTAATTAATGAATGAAGTTAAAGATAAAGAACTTTTTAATAACTTTAATGTTGTTTTAGTGAAGGTGTATAGCGTGAACAGCTGACAATTCTGTAAGTCGTTTAATCATTATTCGGTTTTTTTTTTTAAATATTCCTATTTTGACTGCGCGTACATTCAAAATTTTTGCAAGACACTTTTATATTATTGTTTGGGTGTAGTTTTGTCCGTTATTACCATCGTGAATCCCCGTTCTTTTGCTTTTTAGCTTTAATTAATCAAGATCTTGTCTATTCTAAATTCATTTTCTCTATAGCGCCTATTAATGACGGCTGATTCGAAGCCAGATCTGGAGTTCGGGTGTCTCACACAGATTATTGACTCTTTCCTCTTATAAATATCATATTTATTGGAGGAATGTTTCAGATTGCATTTTTTTGTTCTTATCACTTGGGTGTTTGGCTGTTTGCCTCTGCTGTTGGCCTGGCTCCAAGGGTAACCGCGTTCCAGTAGCATTTTGCTTCCGAACACTTGTTTTACTGAACCTTACACGAGGAGCCATTAATGTCTGTGAGGCACGCCGTCATTTACTCCCGATGCATAACGTTCTGACAGTTATTTTGAATCATGGACCTAAGAAGATACAGTTTCGTACTCACCTGTATTCTAAATTGTTGTGTTTGATATTTTATTCTATATAAATTAAAACGTAAGAGAGGAATGGGTGGTCCGAAACACGTGTCTAGAGGAAAACGTTTTTAAAAAAAATCCTATTTTGACTGCGCGTATATTTAAAATTTTGTCAAAACAATTTCATGTTATTGTTGGGGTGTAGTTTTATCCATAATTACCATCGTGCATATTCTCCTCCCGCTTCTTTGGCTTTTAAATTATGGTTTACCTAGATCTTGTCTATTCTAAATTCGTTTTCTCTATAGCGTCCATTAATGACGGCTGCTTGAATTCGGGACGGGGGTGTCTAACACAGAGTATTGGCTCGTTCCCTAAATGTTTGGGTATTGATCTTTTCACTGTTTTAAAATCGCACATGTTTGATCATTATCAATATGATTAAAATCAGATCTACGTTGCTCCCGTTATTTGGTAGATCTGAGGAACACCAATTGTTAAGGTCGTTGCCTTGACCCAACATTTTTGAATAATAATAAATATTTATGAGATATTCGGACCAATCAAAACCCGCCTTCTGTGCGATCGTTGGGATTGAGCGTCAAAATGGCTACCTTGGCTTACCGACGAAGCGATGATCAAAGCATTGCACAATTCGTTTTGAATGAACGAAAACCCACACTGTACATAAATGTTACCTCTACAGTACACTTTGTGGGAGGTGTTGGGACCATTTGTCCCCGTTGTTAAGCCAGTTTAACCATATTTACAAGATTCCTAGTTTTGAAGCGCAGCCATATTGTATAGTGGTTGTTAAGTAACCATGGAACACATCCGAAATAACGTACGCGCCAAAATTCTCAAAACACACCGCCGATTCTGTAGGCGCTTCGCTGATTGGCTGCTTTGAAAGGTCACGCAAACGACCTTAAAAATTGATGTTCCTCAGATCTACCTAGCGACATCCTGGGAGCAAATATATCTGTTGTAGTCAGATTGTATCATTATGTGACACTTTGATACTTTTTTTATCAACATTATCTTATTATTTCGAATTTCGATAGTTTTACTAATGACAAGGAACCTGGTCTCACGCCTTAATCATAAGCGTGTGTGAATATTGTGCACAAACTGCATGCAGTTTGAAAGAGCTCACAATAAAACCAAAATACTAGTTAGTATGTTATAACTCTAGGAGTACAATATCAAGAGCTAGGTTGTTTATGAAATACTAAAGAAGCGTTACCTCAAATTGACCTCTTGCAGTTAAATGCGCCGTGGTGAACTCTGCTTAACATCTTCATGTGGTCCTGTTAACACGCTTTTATAAACCAAGTAGATAAATTTGCATGCATGTTCATTTAACGATTTAAATTACTGAGATAATGTCAATTTAATTTATTCATCGATTGATTTTAATATCAGATAGTTTTATGCCAAAAACAATTTAAAGTAAGAAATCATTCTTTGTAAGGTAACAATTTCAAATATCCTAAAACGTGATAGGAATGTCTATTTTAGAACCTTTATAAATAGTATCAAAATAGGAAATCGATCAAGTGTCCATCATTCGTTATAAAAGTACTTGTAGGTGTATGCCCGAAGTCACTAAACTACAATGCAATTCGCAACATTTGTACGTCCTGAGATAGATAATTAGGTTAGGTGACATTTAAAAATATGAATCAAAAGAAGGGTCAACATATATTTTTATTTTAAAGTTCGTTACAGTCACAGAAAAAAGAAATGCCTTTTTAGTATCGGACAGAAGACAGCAGAAATACTGCAGCAGTTACTGAGCTTGACAAAGTTGGTACAATTCATTTGTCATTCCCTGCTTTTAACTCCTCTTCTCGTGCGCCTCGTGTGATTGAATATAGATACAGACATTACATCCTAGTTTGGCATATATCCGTTGCGTCTTGATTTATTTTTCATCTGATTTTGTCAAGTCGTAAAACATTAAGATATAGAATAATCAGAACAGAGGATATTGACAAGCACAAAATAACAACAACATCAAAAAGTTATCACCAGAATGTATATTATATTTATCGCCATAAGTAACATTATAAGTCTCTTTGGGCAAACGTCAGCCATGCCAGGTAAGAGTTTTGGTCAGATTGTCCTAAAATGATTTTGGTTATACCACAATATGTACTGCAACTACATCTCTGCTGTTGAAGAAGACAAAACTGTCAGAAGAGTACGTTGAACATTCCCATTTTGACTGCGTAAACTGAATTATGGATTTAACCATTTTTATAATATATGCGGATGGACTAACCAATAGGCTATCCTATATCCCTTTTGTATTGTCTTTCCGCCATCGTTCATTTATGTGTAGCAGGAAACGCTTACAATAAGTTCGTGATGTTTCCATTTTTATTTAATAAATGTATATTTGGTTTATTTTTCTGTATGCGTCCAACGTTTTCTTATTGTTTGCCAATATCCATGGACTCACGGCCTTAGGATATCGTCTTGGTTTTTCGATTTAATATTTTATCTTCAGCATTAAATCGTGTCTTAGTGAAACGTAGTGCAGTGAATTTTACTTGCGCAAGATGCAGCGTCATTTGATTGCCGTTAGTTCGTAGCCAAGTCTGCGATCTTTCGAAGGATTCTCACATACAGCTAATTTGTTATTCTTCTTGTGCACAGGAAACATTTATTGGTGACCCTTTTCAGTTTTCTGTAGTCTTTGCTGTTTGATATTTGATGGGTTTTTTTACAAACGGTTTGCCGTATCACTAACATGTCTGATCGTATGAGAGATGTGTTTGTCTGCATTATTCGTTACTACTCTTTGCTGCTTTCCTTTTTATACTTACATCATATAACACAAAAAACTAAGTCAGCTATAAAGTACATGTAAAACAATACAACTCAGTTAAGGACAGTTGTGTTTTCCAATTGAGTACTCGATAAAGCAGCCACATGAACACTCTACGTAAATTATTCTGAGATTCCCAATTATGCCACAATTGAATACAGATGCATATTAACAGATGATTTCTCATAGGGACTATACTATATCATGCGGTATACAAACAACGTGACACGAGAAAATGAAAAACTAATCACAAAAGAGACAACCACTATATGTTTATATGCTCACGTTCTTGTTCTGGTGAGTAGATGTCACACTAACGGAAAAGTAAATAACAAAATATCGATACAATTTGTCTGCAAGAAACACTAGGGGATACGCCGAAAAATCGTTAACATAATAGACAGCAAAAATAGATGTCATTGTTTCAAGGGACGTATAAACTAAGTTGATGTTGGATAGAAGACATTAAAAATCTGATTTATCAGGATCACCACAAATACGATTTAAAGGATTCTAATCATCAAGGCGAGGGTACAATTATCTGATACATCGTTTGTTGAGTCGGTATTATTATGATTACGATGATTTATATGTACTATAATACGTCTGGCATGAGTGTAATGGGTTACGGAATTTCATTTGTCGTTACAGATTGTAGAATCTAGCTATGCGAGTGCTTCCAATTCATACGTTTACAGCTAGTGATAATTTTATCTGTACGACCCACGTCACTGGGACGTTTTCATTACCAATGATAACTTATTGTGGAGCTAAATAGAGTAAAAAGATAAACGAATAAAACAAAAACCGGAACAATTTTGTTTTATTAGAATTTTCCGTCCCTTCCACAATTTCTCGGAGATATCGCAACAAAATAAACGAGGACAATAAACTAGTGTTATAAAAGAAAGATTGACGACTAAGGGGACAATGAAATGAAGCAAAAGGGATATGGCAGGAAGGATAATACGTCCATGTTGTTTGTTTAATTAGGCCCTAACGTCACTTCCAGAATAGTTCACCCAGATCGTTAAAAACCTAAAGCGAAACAGTAAATAATAGAACAGAAAGAGAAGCGGCGACAGGAACAGGAAATAAAAGCAATAGGGATAGTTCATGGAGAAGGATTATTACAAAAAAGCAATCTGAAACATGCCTCCAATAAACATAATATTAACAAGAGGTAAGAGCCAATACTCTAAACCCATGTAATATACTCTTATATCGAACTTGATATGGAAATATGTCCAAGTGCTTAAAAATTCCTATCCATGGAAACGCAGCTTAGCGTCCCCTCCGAAGAGCGTGCCAATCTCCGTTTGGTCCCTTCAAACAGTTTTACCATACATTGTATGTCCTTATTGCTTTACAGGTCACCGAGGAATTCAAATCCCTTACCGTTACAAGGTATTAACACAGGGCGGTTCAAAACCGATATTGTTAATAAGTATGACGTATTTTTGTTTTTTATTTCGGGAGGGTTTTTGGTCAACGAATAAGAAACGTCAAATTTTAATTTTAGTGGTTGGAATAGCTCATGCAATAATAAACCCAACTTTAATGTATTATTACTATTTATTATCATGGCGGTGGCGAAGAAGATATAATTAGCTCTATGCAATGTTTTACATGATTTTTACATTAAAATTCGTCTTATGGATACATATCAAACATAATTAAGTGACGACCATATTTCGCGTATAATAGTGGATCTCTGTATTTAAAGAACAAATACACGCATTGTGCGCAGTTTTACAAATTGACATTGAAGTTCATAACGTTTGCATTAGTTTCTTTAAAATTTAAATTTGTTGTTTCTGATGGTACTGTTCTTAATCATATTGTTGAAATAGTATATTTTACACTACCAAGACTTTGTCACTAGAGTATTGCAGTTGACATCCAAGCTTTTGAGGCAGGGTTATACACTACACCTGCTTCGGTCTGTTTTCAGAAAGTTTTATGGCAGCATTCATGATACAGTGGGGAATTTGACAAGTCTGTTTCTGATACAATTACAGACATATAATCCCTACCAGCCATTAATTTGGCTTCATACTTGCCTGTATTCTAAATTTGTGTGATTGACTGGTACACATTTCGGCAATCCCCCCTTTATCAATTGTTAGTAAGTCAATCAGTCATTCCATCCAAAGTCCGTCAGTCTGTCTTTAATTATATATATATATATATTTATTTATAAATTTATATTACAAGAAGAACGCACGGTATAACAAGGGGGAGGGGAGTTAACTCCTCGTCGCCCTATCTTTAACGCTCTCTGTTATTGCTAATTTTGCTACTTCTATTCCTCTCCTGTTAATGGTTTTTCGCCTTTACTTTCGTTTCCCGTTCCTGTCGCTGCTTCTCTTCCTGTCCTATCTTTTGGTTTTTCTCCTTTGGTTTTTTGTCACAATATCGGTGAAAGATTCTGGACGTGACGTTAACATAGTTGAACAAACACTCTTTTCTCTTTCGTCACCATAACTGTGACTTTTTATTTTGGTGACACCTGCTCCTTTTTTAACAGTGAAAAACGTTGTCATACACCGGAATGACACGGAGGCATCGCGGCTGGTGACACATGTGTAGCAGGAAACGCTTACCATATCGTGAGCACCTGGTTTCGCTTCTCGTTTTTTACTAGAAGTTCGTGATGTCTCCATTTGTATATTTGGTTAATTTGTCTGTGAGTGTCTAACGTTTTCTTATTGTTTGCCAATGTCAATGGACTTGCGGCTTTAGAGTATCGTCTTGGTTTTTCGATTTACTTTTTTATATTTAGAATGGCGAAACTAACAAAGTGTTCTAGAAGCATAATATCACAGGGGTCATTCGATATAATGTTAGTACGAATGGGGATGTTTTTTTGAATATTTAGTTAGGGCTTAACGTCACTTCATGAGTATGTTACCGATATGGTGACAAAAGACCAAAGCACAATAAAAACAAAACTAAAGGACAGGTTTTTGTTACTAGAATCTTTAAACCCAAACATGTGAAACACGTTTAACATCGGACCACCATAATTAACATGGTTTACCGGGACAGTGAATTGAAATGAGGAAGGGGAGGCAACTGTCTCGCATGGAATAAAAAATATACAGTGCACGTCAATACATATTTATTAATTAAATAACTTCATTAAAGATAATCCAATCATATGCTAAATTTCAAAAGATTTCCTCAATGGAGTTAATTTCTTATCTTCATATGCTGCTACTCTGTGAGAAATGTTTACAAAAACAAGGGCCGCGGCTTGTGATGGGGTCAAATTTTCACGGTATATTGAATATTTTTCAGATATATTTAAGAAAAACTCGTGACTTGTTTGATATGCATGCTTGTAATATGAATGAAACACCAATGCAGTGTAACAAAATAATGTGTATATACTTAACCTGGGGGTCGAACATCGGCCTTAAGGGGAAGATGTAGTAAGTTGTAACATCTAGATTACTAATTCTGATGTTATTCCCTCCAATTTATCCTTTTAACGTTCAGAATAATTTGTTTTTAACTTTGATTAATTTAAAAGAGAAAAAGAAAGGAGTAAATTTATTTACACTTCCTACAAAACCAAATAACGGTATATAGTTTTTGTGTCCAACGAAAGAAAC
>JAUMGZ010185971.1:0-13606 GCA_032359645.1 Pododesmus macrochisma
TTACTTACATTAAAGAAAGCCAAAATATGCATCAAACACAACAATTTAGAATACAGGTAAGTATAAAACTGCATCTTTTTCAAACCTATTAATGGCTTCATCTTAACAATCAAAGGTATGAAATTGCAAATTGAAACATGCCACCAATAAAAATAGTATCTATAAGAGAACAGAACAAGTATTATGTGGAGAGATACCCTCGTCTCGCATTCCAGGAGAAATTTAACCTAAGACTTTAGAATAGACAAGACCTCGGAAATCATTATAAAGTAAGTTATCAACCCAATGGTTTTTTTAGATAAGATAGCCTGCTTAGGCTTTTATTGTTATTTAAAATTTGATAAAACATATATTAAGAAAAATTCGTCTGATAAAAATACATTTAAAAATTGTTTTGTACAAAAAATGCATTTAGAATTATGCTTGCTGATAGAAATACACTTACAATAATGAATTGATATATAAACACATTTAGAATAATGTATTCTATCTACAAAGCTGTATAAATGTTCTAACGTCTTGCAAATGCTGTTATTGATTCACATTATTGGAAGTAAATGACAGTAGATTAGTAAATAAAGTTTAATAATTACCCTCAATATCAACTGAAAAATTTAAAATGCAAATAAAAAATTCAATGGAGTAAGTTAAAATGAGATGAGGTAGGGTCTGATAACCTATTTTGTAATCTTGAACACATCAAAGTTCACCCCAACTAAAAAATGGTACAACAACATGTTTATTAAGAACCACAAAGAATAGATGGCAGAGGATGAAGAGGTAAATAATGAATCAGAGTTAAAGACAATAAACCGCCTGACGACCAATTATTCGGGTTATATATAATGAAGTGAGCAATCAGGTTAGCAGATTATATGTGAAGGAACTTACTTTCAACAGTTGCAATTTGAACTCCACCCACTTCGGGAGCCATTTTTATAATGGTGGTTTCTATAAATTCTGCTGTCACAATGCTCATTTCCGGTTTAGAAACTCGTAGCATCAGAGTGAAGTTAAAGCCAAGTAAAGATGAGGTCGCTACAGCTACAGCTTTACTTTCAGATGGAACACCCCTTTAAAGAAAACATCAGATTTGCAAAATATAACATACATGTTAATATCTATAGCTGTGAGAATACCCTCAATCTTTTAGATCAAGTCTTTTGAAGACATGTGGCCCTTAACGTCCATCTGTAACAAATAGGCCTATTTAAGTAAATGTTTGGCATATGAATACTTTTGAACACAGGGTCAGGTCTTGAACAAACTTGGTTCTCCATGGCCTTAATTTAATACATCCCAAATCATTAAGCACTAGGCCTTCTAGTTTATAATATTTTTGATTTTTGTTATTCAGATTTATCCAATTTGTGCCCCCGGGGGCAGAAGTCAATCATTTGAACAAATCTGAACCCCCGTCCCTCAGGGATACATCATACCAAGTTTTGATGAAATTGGCCCAGTATTTCTGAATGAAGATATCTTAAAATGACAAACGTTAACATATTTTCTAAATATAAAGTGTTGAACTTTGCCCTAAAAATGCCTTACCTTTTTTAACCCAAGAGTCACGCCTTGAAAAAGTTTGTTCTGTATGCCATACAGTTACTACATAACAAAGCATTAAGCTTTATGCTTTCTAGTTTATTAGAAAAAATTTGAAATTTTGTAAAAATAAATTCCCCATTTTTGGCCCAAAAGTTGCGTCCCCTGAGGACCGAGCCCCATTCAATCTGAACCCCCTTCCCCAAGTTTGAATGAAATTGGTCCAAAGAAGTCGAAAGGTTAACAGATTTGCTATATATATAGTGTTGAACTTTGACCACAAAATGCGCACTTTTTTTCACTCCACGGTCACGGCTTGAATAATCTTGGTTTTCCAATATGTTACTACATACCAAAGCATTAAGCTCTAAGTCTTATAGTTTATTAGAATATTTTTGAAATTGTATCAAATATACCTCCTTTTGGCCCCCTAATGACGCCCCCTTGGGACCGAGCCCCTTCATTTGAACATATCTGAATTCCCTTCACTTAGGGATACTTCCTACTAAGTTTTGATGACAATGGTCCAGTGGTTTTGAAGAAGAAGTCAAAAATGTGAAAAGTTTACAATGGACGGCATTTGTATGAGAAAAGTCAACCTTGGAACTTTGGTCTGGATGGATTAAAAAATGTTGTATTCACTACATACATATAAAAAGCAGTATTAAAAAAACATAAGTCAATGGAAATGGGCAATTATAAGGAATACAAGGGATACATACAGAAAAAAGAACAAAATTTTTAATTTAATCAATAAGCAGAAAAACCTTAAATTATCGTATGTTTTTAAGTCCTACAACTTTGTTATTGGTATATATACACAGATCGCTACTCCTTTTGTGATTTGTTCAAAATTTTCAAAAACATCACATATATATTTTCCCTTTTCATTATTGTTTAAAAAAATAAATAACATGTATTATAATACGCGCAATATAGATATTTCCCCGAAACTCGGTTCAATCGTTATATTCTAGTGTATACACAATACTGTATATACAATGTAAGGATCATTTAAGGGACCAACTCGAAATCATGTTCAAGAGAGCTGATCTAAACGCAGAGATATTAACAATGCGAGTTACACAAAATGATATCAAATGACATATAAATAAATTAATTTACAATACGGCAAGTCAAAATTTGCAATATTCGTTAATGTACTGTGTTATAATATTCCTATATTTGTGTTCAATAAAATGCCTAAATGTGTGTTCAATATATGTCTTCCGTTTACATATTTCACGATAAATCTACAATGTGCTTAATATGATTTATCTTTAATATATAAGTACCATGCATCTACATGTCATACATGTTCAATACATGTGAATATTTCATGTCTAAATCCCAGGAAAATATCTACATTATACAGGACTCATCTATCAATTAATGACACATTATGTGGCTTATGATTATTAAATTCTACTTACCACATTGCAGTAACGTTAACAGACATAAACTTATCCTTCATCACAGATTGTGATATATAGTGTTTGAACTACAAAACAAAAGAGTTAACGATATAACCTCATCAAAACTGACCGATAACTTTGTATTCGTATCATAGTCATGATCTAATGAAATAATTCATTCCTTACCATTGCATATTTTAGATAGAACAACATTTTTTTTGGTTTAGCAAGAGATATGCCGGGACTTAACATCTGGGTTTTATATTTGTTTATTTGTCACAATATTTCAGTGATATCGCTACGATTTGGGGTGACAACAATTCAAAGTAGATCAATACAATTCAATATACACCTTTTAAAAGTTGTAACTACACATTGCGCTTTAAAATTTCAGGTACGCATAGTTCCTGAGATGTGGAATTGATTTCAAAAGTCAAACCATAAAACTGAATGTCCCAACTAGTTTACATGTCTGAGGTTTAAATAATCTTTAATCGTAAATTACCTGATGATATAGATGATATTCAATGTTGTTTTGTTGAATACCAAATTTATTTCACAAGTGAGACATAATTCTGATATTTTCACGAGTGAAATAATTATGATATTCAACAAAACAACATTGAATTTTCTGTTTATTACATTTTCCCCATCTATTTGTATCATTTCAAATGTATTGCATCATGAATCAACTGTAGTGTCGTGATACATTTAACCCCCAGCATCAATAAGTACAGAAAATAGTTCTTATAGAATTAATAAGGAACAAATATAAAAGTATCACAAACATTTCAAATAATGTTAGAAACGGTTTTAATAGTTCAAAAATTACAGACAGTGATATAAAAATGTTACTTTGTAAACAATTTTTAGTGCGGATTGATACGCCAGTGAAAATAACAGTTATTTTCACTGGTGAAAGATAACAGATTTATCTGAAGGATATTTCTCTATATTTCACTGGTAAAATTGTAATAAAAACAGTTATGTACATATTTATAATGCCCTAATAATACTTACTGTAAATTCTATGCCTTCTTTAATCTGTTTGTACTCTGTACTATTCTGGTCAGAAGTGACAAATGTAGAATTCAACAGGAACATACTACCATTCATCATTAATATCACATCACCTGCAATTACAAGTGACAGTGTGTATGGACAAATCGAGAGACACTTCTTAACTCTTGTTACAACCAATTGATTTATGAATTTAAGAATTTTCTTCCTTTACCACATTCATACGGTCTTCCTTATACATTGCAATTGAAACAAGTCATTATCGTGAGTTATTTTTTTTATGTATTTTCAAAAATGTTTTTCTATAACAACTTTTCTATACGAAGTTAATTCTTCTTATTCGTTCACTTTTAGAATGTTTTTCTTCCTTTGCCTCAATCATACGGTTTTCATTCACGGTCGTAGCTACCATTGAGGCAAGTGAGGCACTAAAATTCGGTATATTACATTTACAATATAAGGATTTTTATTGAAATTATTCCCTTTTTGTAACAAAATTGTATTGATATTATGACAGTATCGCTAAACTGCAAGTTAGCGCTTTCTCTTCTGCCTTCATAAGTTGAATTTGTTTAATTGTATCTACCGAATAAAAAATCTTTATAAGAAGTCAAATGGATTTTCTATATAATATATCTGCAGCGCATTATAATGTATTGACTTATGTTTTAGCTTTGCCTATTGTAAAATGAGATCAGTCATGAAAATGGTCTACATTGACCCAAAGTAAATCCCAACTAAGTGCAGTATACACTTGCAATGTGAGCCAGAAAGTCCATTTTGATATATGCACTAAAATTGCATACTTCGTCGCTTAAAAATTCGATATTTCTGATATAAAAATATGTCCCATGATTTTGCTTCACATACCCCATACCCCTCGCCTGAACTATTTTAACATCGCTTCGCTTGAGAGATACTAGTATCGTTTGCCTCACTAAAAATTAGGACATAGCTACGACCTTGTCCTTGTACATCATTATTGAAACAAAGTCATTATCTTGAGTTATTTTTTTAAAAATATTTTCAAAAACATGTTTTTATGTTGAAAATGTTAATAAACGATAAAATACAACAAGTTGAACTTGCTATTGATGATTTCACCTGAAAGCAAAAGTCTTCTGGTTTGCTATATTGTTTCTTCATGTTGTCAAGTTACCACATTTTGACTCCTTTACTACAGCATAAAATTTAAAAAAGTTAACTCGCTTTGTGTATACCCAAAGAGTTATTTCCCCTGTGCAATCAAAAATTCAATTTAGTTTATTTAATTGGAAATGCATATTTTGAGATGAAAATGTTCAAGAAATGTTGCCGTAAATAAATAAAAAAAAACATGTGCTCGAAACAAAACTGCAAAAGGAATTAAAATGTACAGGCATCTGTAATTAAAAAAAAAAACAATTGAACAAATTCCTATATTTATGTTTCCAAAATCAAAAATTGTCTATTTTAGTTTCTGTTACCCTTTCCTTTGAACTACTGACCTGAAAATTTAATACATATAATAATAATAATAATAATAATAATAATAATAATAGAATACAAGAAACGTTTTTACCTAAGCTACTTTCGTAAAAATATTAGGACAATAGTGTGGATAAACTGAATAAAACTACCGATCAAAAATTGAAGTGTGAAAAACAGAAAGACCAGCATACCGACAGAACAACAGCAATATGTCCCCTCTCTGGGAGTATAAACAATTGTCTAGTTACTTATTTCTATTATTGATGTAAACATCGTTCCATGCTTTACTTGTTATTTATATTATTGAAGTAAGCAGGCAATAATTGATTGATTATTTTTTCATGAATGATACACCGATATGGAAACTTTTGTCACTTCAAAAAGGAGAAACAACAAGTAATAAAGACATGTGGGCGCCGGATTTATTCTTTTAATTTTGCTTTCAATATTCATTTTTTATTAAATGTAACTAAATTTACTAATACATTAAATAGATTTCAGTATCAATATATTTATTGAGTAGATCTATGAGAACGTTATAGGTAGGGTCGAACGCAGGTGTTAAAAACATTTCCGAAACGAGGAACTGTTCTAAATGTCGTATCCTACTGCAGTGATGCTGTTTTCTCCTTATTATTATCCTTGAATTTGATAAATTTTATATTAAATTAACAGATTACTTTGTAAAGTTATCAGATATAGTGGCAAATAAATGTTCTTTTCGTTGATCGGTATAATACCAAATAAACAGCTGATATTCGATTTTTACATAACAATCGGGGAGATACCGTGTACTACTGTTGGGTTGTAGTAAGGAAAATAAAGTGCAACGTCGAATTCGCATGTTGTAAAATACGGGAGAATCTTAACGCTCACGTTTAACATCGTTTTTGTCACACAAACGTTTGACTTCGCAGACTTGCAGAAGTTCGATTCTGTGCGGAGAAGCTCGTGGGTTTAGGACGAACTGATTCTAAGTCTTTGCACAGGTATTTACATGGTTTGCAATTTTTGAAAAATAATTTATATCCTGACAATACACATGTTATCGTGTATTTGAAGTAATACAAAGCACTGTACATACTTAACTTTTAAAACAAATCATTTCTTACCAGCGTGATCAAGTGATTCCGTTGTAGCTGGAGGAGATGAAGTTGCGTTCAATACTTTGGAAGTTGTACTTGTTGGTGCTGAAGTAATAGTTGTGTTCGCTGTAGTACTCGTTGGTGTTGTAGTATTAGTTGTTGTTGTCCGGGCAGTAGTAGTTGTAGTTGTGGTTGTTGTTGTTGTTGTTGTTGTTGGTGGTGTAGTTGTGGTTGGAGTTGTTGTTGGTGTAGATGTTGTTGTTGTTGGTTTAGTTGTTGTTGCCGTTGGTGTAGTTGTTGCTGTTGTTGGTGGTGTAGTTGTTGTTGGTGTTATAATTGTTGTTGTTGTTGTTGGTTTAGTTGTTGTTGTCGTTGTTGTAGTTGTGGTTGGTGTTGTAGTAGTTGTTGTTGGTGTTGTTGTGGTTGTTGGCGTTGTTGTAGTTGTAGTTGGCGTTGTAGTTGTTGTTGGCGATGTAGTTGTGGTTGGTGTTGTAGTAGTTGTTGTTGGTGTTGTTGTGGTTGTTGGCGTTGTTGTAGTTGTAGTTGTTGGCGTTGTAGTTGTTGGTGTTGTAGTTGTTGTAGGTGTTGTTGTAGTTGTGGTTGGTGTGGTAGTTGTAGTTGTTGGCGTTGTAGTTGTGGTTGATGTGGTAGTAGTGGTTGGTGTGGTAGTTGTAGTTGTTGGCGTTGTAGTTGTGGTTGGTGTGGTAGTTGTGGTTTGTGTGGTAGTTGTTGTTGGCGTTGTAGTTGTTGTTGGCGTTGTAGTTGTTGTAGGTGTGGTAGTCGTTATTTTAGTAGGTGGTACAGTGCTAGTTGTTGTAGATTGGGTTGTTATTTCCTGTGCACTCACTGTCTTTTTCTCAACTAAATAAAAAAAAAATCTCTTATAAATGTATATAACAGTATCAATATTGCAATTGTATCCAAATTTGTTATTGAAATATTCAGTCTCAGTTTTACATTAACTGAAATATACAAAATCCTACTACTTATATAGGTAATAGATAAGACAAATGTTTCATCAATATAAATGAAGATCTATCTCAAAAATGAAACTTAAAATTATAAAGGTTACTTTTTCTTTTTTCTTTTAATGTTATCAAAATGATGAAGTTGTATTAGCAAAAAACAAATGAATTAAGATTAACCATTAGTACTTGTACATCATGCTATGCAAGAATAACAACAAACGGAAATGAAAACCATTAATTCCTTATACATCTTTTTTCCTTAAATTGCTACCATGGTATAAAAACAGATATTAAAGAATCATTAAAAGTTATATAACCGTATATTATTACATGTATACTAGGCTTAACCTTGATTCAGAATAGATGTCCAATAGATTACCTTTGCCTTCTACGGAGCTGGTGTTAACAGATTTAGCTATATCCTTGACCTCCTCTGAAGCTGTTCCTGTTTCTATTAAAACTTTCACTCCAACTACAGTTGCGTCTTTAACAACATCTTCCGTTATTTCTACGATGGCTTTAAAAAGGGTGGTACTGTCCACTATAGTACTTCCTTGTCTTCAAATAGTGAGTAAATATCAAAAGAAATAAATGAATACTGCACTAATGTTTTGTTTCTTAAACTGTACTTAGAATTAAATAAGGGCAACAAATGAATGCATATGCCCCTGAAAAAAGAAGATTGTGGCAATAAAGATGGGGGTCGCATATGGTATAAGCATTGTAATGCCATCACTGAGTAGTCAACTAATTTTCCTACGTTGTGAATATGAAGTCCACCTCCATTCTTCTCCAAACTGTAGACCAACATGAAGTTCAGGTCTGTGTTATTAATACTTTATACAAAATTAAGGTATTCTCATCGTCTTTAGTTCTGACAATTAAGCAGAAAATGTTGTTTTCCAGTGTGTACCGTTTCTCAACCATACGCGAAATTGTAGAAATCGATGCCTTTGGCAACACTAGTTCCCTAAAATGAACTTTAACGTCAAACAACAAAGATCAACAACAAAACATAAAACGAAGGTGTAAGTTAAAACGAACATAACACCCATCAGATATATAGCCAAATTATTGTAACAACACTGTTTGTCTGCGTCGCCGAAGGTGAAAGCAGGTCTAGTAGCCGCTCTACTCCATTCGTCCTTCCGAAACACGTTGGGGCGTTAAGTTTGTGTAATCTGAATCTCCTACAGGTTTCAGTTGATTTTTCTCACATTTATAAAAGACACGTTGAAGATATGCACCACCCCTTTTAGAGATATTTGGTGATTTTTTCGAAAAATTCCTATATGTTGAACTTGGACAATTTTTTGACATTTTCTTTAACATACAGTACTGAGTTTGCGCAATCTGAATCTCCTTCAGTTTTGAGTAGCTTTTTTTCTCAAACTTTCCACATTTATTACATACACGTTGAAGATGTGCATCTCCCCTTTTGGGAAGAATTTGAGAATGTTCAGAAGAACAGTTTCTATGTGTTAAACTTACCCAGGCAGTTTTCAAAGGATGTTTTTAAAACTTTGATTGATTTAATCTAAAACTCCCAAAATAATAAATGCAATTGTTTCAATATGCATAGTTTTAAAAGATACACTGACTCGAGTTTGCCCTCGCCGGCGCAGGTTAGGGCCGAATGAGTCTTGTTTCAATTTCATATGGTGTGTGACCTTATAATGCATAAAATATGTTTTACCAAAGAGTCAAGCCTTGCACTAACTTGATCATCAATAGAGCAACGTCTGAAAAAATCCGGTTTTGTATAATTTCTCCGTTATGTCATACAAGTGGCTTTCTTTGAAAGCTAAGTTTCAAACACACACAAAACTTAAGCATCCTTCCCCAAAGGATCCTTTATATTACGTAGGGTGAAATGGGTCCAGTTGGCTTAGAAAAAAATCAAAAATGCGACAAATTTACAACGGCTGACGGATGGGGGAAATTCACCTTGGACAGATTTTAGTTCTCAACGAAAATACATAGAAAATTTGATTTTTTTCTTCAAAGTAGAGTTTCAGTACCGTATTTTCTAGTGTAAACATAGATAAAACATATACATGAATGTTAGATAAATATTTCCCATTAAGTCCGTATTGTCAATATTTAAATCGGGAATCATTGACGCGGTATTCTCACACAAGAGGTAACCCTAACTGGAGGCCCATCTTTCAGTGTGATTTTTTCTTCTGACAATTGTTTGTTCGTTCTTGTCTTTTGCTCTGATAATACCATTTCTATTTGTGTTTAGAATATATAGTAAGCATAGTTTTACACAACCAGAGTACCCGTGTTAGCCAAAAGATTATAACTTTGCTAAATGTAACATGATGGTTTTTATTATAGAAAATATTACAAATGTTTTTTAAAAGAGTAGGATAATGTGTTCAGTCTGCAATAAACAACTTATTAAGTTGTAAATAAAAACGATCCCTGAAAACCGATATGCTTGAACATGTAATCATGATTATATAAGAATTCAGTAATTTCGAATTGAACAAACGTAAAAACACAAGAAAACAATCAAATGTATCGTCAAAAAGGAGATACTAGTTTTTAAACCAATGCAGGGAGACAGTATCATAATTTATGTTCTGTAAATTCATTAATCTTAACTGATGATTATTGTATCTATTAAGTTAACGTTACAGTGCGTTCTTTCTATATAAAAATATGTCAAAGCAATACAGACAGTTGTCCAGTTTATTTATTATCAGTGAGACACATGTGTTCATTTTTCTATAATTCAGGAAAACAGCTACCTATTGCATTACTAAACTATTACATATACATGTACTCTGTGTATATGGTTTTATTATAAAATTTCAGTTTGACTTTTTTATAAGAAATTCATTTTACACATTTTCAGCATTAATTAAATGGTAAATACATGTAATCAATACTTATCTATGTCAGCATACCTTTTATAGACATTATTGGCCAAAAAAATGTGTCCTTAATTATTTTTTTTCAAAATTCACTTTTTTTTACATAAAATCACCTTTAAATCCTTAAAATGCTGACACACTTTAGTTATTTTGTGACAAAATAAATTCTTATCCTTAAAGCAATAAAACCACCAAAGAGGAAATTCTAGTGAGAAATGGTGATACTGGCCTATATTACCTTAATCATAAAACTTCTGTGATTTGAACTCAAAGTATAAACTCTATAGTGCTCCTCACTACGATTGTTTAATGGGTCAGTGCCATGTGATATTACATTTTTCAATCTTATTACCTTTGATTTCTGTTCAAGGGAATATAATTTTTATAATACGCTATCTGTAATCTACCCTTTGATTATATTTAATACCGCACTAAAAGCTAATCTAAACTAAACATACATTCCCTGTTTTGCTTTTATTGAAGTACCTGTACTAGAACATTAGTGTTAACAACAATACCTACTTTTGCCAGGTTTCTAATTTTCCAAGTATATTCCCCGTTCCGTCTTAGGTGTTTATGGGTTTTTGTTATTTTGTTTTTCTAATGTGTTTTGGCGTTGGAATTACCTGCATTTATTCCTAAGGGTGACGTGTGTCATCTTTACATTTGGTGAACTATTTTATGTCGTAACTGTCTGATGCAATTATACGTTATTCTTATATAAGATATTGGTCAGTGTTTACCATACTAAATGTGAAAGGTTGTACCTGAATTCGTTTACTTCCGTCCTTACATAGCTGTCCTTAAGGTCACTGTTAAGGTAGATAGCGTCAGACTGAAATAAACACATATTACTACTTTATATGTTACTCATCTGTATTCGTCCCCTTAAACATTTAATATATCTTAATCAAATCAATTTTGAACCAACCATTTACAATTAAAGGAAGAACCAACATAAATACAGATAGATAATGTATTTTACACTGTCCGTATCACATCAACAGTTTTAGTTTATTCAATGTTAGTCCATACTTCAGGCTATGTTTTCTATGAAAATGATGCTCAGACTTTTAAATCAGATTAACTGATAAAACTGTTTAAAAATGAAATCTGAAAAACAATTATTCAACAACAACAAAATGGCTTCTGTTTAATAGTCACCATTTCAATGTAACTTTTTTCCATCTTTTTGTAGTTCTCTGATGATTTGTCCTTTAAATCTTCTGTATAAGGCTTCTCCAATGTCATTGTACCAGTGAATATTGCAACTAAATCAAAAGAACAAATAAATGAAGTCATTTTCATAGCAAGTATCATACATGAACAGTATGGAGCATACGACATAAGAAGTATCATATATAAACAGTGGGGAGCACACGACATAAGAAGCATCCTATATCAACAGTATGGAGCATACGACGTAAGAAGTATCATAAATGAACAGTGGTGAGCACATGACGTAAGAAGTATCATATGAACAGTATGGAGCATACGACGTAAGAAGTATCATACATGAACAGTATGGAGCATACGACATAAAAAGTATTATACATGAACAGTATGGAACTCGTGACAAAGCAAGTATCGTACATGAACAGTATGGAGCATACGACGTAAGACGTATCATACATGAACAGTGGTGAGCAAACGACGTAAGACGTATCATACATGAACAGTATGGAGCATACGACGTAAGACGTATCATACATGAACAGCATGGAACATACGACGTAAGAAGTATCATACATGAACAGTATGGAACATACTACACAAGAAGTACCATACATGAACAGTATGGAGCATACGACGTAAAAAGGATCATACATGAACAGTTTTGAACATACTACACAAGAAGTATCATACATGAAAAATATGGAGCATACGACGTAAAAAGTTTCATGTATTAACAGTGTGGAGCATACGACGTAAGAAATATCTTACATGAACAGTATGGAGCATACGAAGTAAGAAGGATCATACATGAACAGTATGGAACATACTACACAAGAAGTACCATACATGAACAGTATGGAGCTTACGAAGTAAGAAGGATCATACATGAACAGTATGGAACATACTACACAAGAAGTATCATACATGAACAATATGGAGCATACGACGTAAGAAGTATCATATATTAACAGTGTGGAACATACTACACAAGAAGTATCATACATGAACAGTATCGAACATACGACGTAAGAAGTACTATACATGAACAGTATGGAACATACGACGTAAGAAGTATCATACAGGAACAGTATGGAGCATACGACGTAAGAAATATCATACAGGAACAGTTTTGAGCATACGACGTAAGAAGGATCATACATGAACAGTATGGAGCATACGACGTATGAAGTATCATATATTAACAGTATGGAGCATACGACATAAGAAATATCATACATGAATAGTATAGAACTCGTGACAAAGCAAGTATCATATATGAACAGTATGGCGCATACGACGTATGAAGTATCATATATTAACAGTATGGAGTAACGACATAAGAAGTATCATACATGAATAGTAGTGAACTCGTGACAAAGCAAGTATCATATATGAACAGTGGGGAGCACACTACATAAGAAACAGTATGGAGCATACTACATAAGAAACAGTATGCAGCACACGACATAAGAAGTATCCTATATAAACAATGGGGAGTACACTACATGAGAAACAATGTGGAGCACACGACATAAGAAGTATCCTATATAAACAATGGGGAACACCCTACATAAGAAACAGTATGCAGCACACGACATAAGAAGTATCCTATATATACAGTGGGGAGTACACTACATGAGAAACAATGTGGAGCACACGACATAAGAAGTATCCTGTATAAACAGTGGGGAGCACACTACATAAGAAGTATCCTATATAAACAGTGGGGAGCACACTACATGAGAAACAATGTGGAGCACACGACATAAGAAGTATCCTATATAAACAGTGGGGAGCACCCTACATAAGAAACAGTATGCAGCACACGACATAAGAAGTATCCTATATAAACAGTGGGGAGCATACTACATAAGAAACAGTATGCAGCACACGACATAAGAAGTATCCTATATAAACAATGGGGAGCACCCTACATAAGAAGTATCCTATATAAACAATGGGGAGCACCCTACATAAGAAACAGTATGCAGCACACGACATAAGAAGTATCCTATATATACAGTGGGGAGTACACTACATGA